>CM076578.1:1120122522-1120374988 GCA_034641835.2 Pinus albicaulis | reverse complement strand
TTGTGCCTTTTTTTAATTTAGTTGTAAAATCATACTAATTAATTTATGTTGATTAATAATGAACACATAAAATCAATCAGCAAATTATTAGATTATAAATGAAGTAGAATTAAAGCATAATTATTGATGAAATAGTAGTACATAAGTACAAAAAAGATAAATAACTACTACAAATGATAAATTTATGATTACAAATGACGACTAAATTTTTCATATATACGACTGTTAATAGCTAATTTACAGTATCTTATAACACGACCAAAATTTATTCATATTTTTTTGGTCATTAATTAGTTTCAAACGATGACTAAAATTTGCATATATATGACTATTAGTAGCTAATTTACAGTATCTTATAACACATCCAAAATTTATTCATATTTCTTTGGTCATTAATTGGTTTCAAACGATGACTAAAATTTGCATATATATGACTATTAGTAGCTAATTTACAATATCTTATAACACGACCAAAATTTTGGTCATATTTCTTTGGTCATTGATTGGTTTTTTCGGGTGATCATTTAATAATATATTTTGTCATATATTTGGTCATTAATTGTAGTAATTAATGACTAAATTATGACTAAATATACTACTAGACAACAAAGTTGAGACAACCATTTAATGACTAAGTTAAAAACAACTAAAAATTGGTCGCATTATAAGATATTGTAAATTAGCTACTATTGGTCACCAATCGAAAAATAGTCGTTTATATGCAAATTTTACTCATTTTTTAGAAACTAATTAGCCATTTTGTACTAGTGTGTGGTGTTGTGTGCATATGGTGACGTGTACATGTTGTGCATGTGGCGTTGTGTACGTGTGGTGTCGTGTACATGTCATGCATGTGGTGTTGTGTACATATGGTATTGTGTACACAATGTACAGGTAGTGCAGTGTACATTTGGAGTTGTGTACTCATTGTGTAGGTGGTTTTGTGTACATGTGATGTTGTGCACACGTTGTATAGGTAGTGTTGTGTACAGGTGGTATTGTGTACATGTTGTGAACACGGTACCGGTATACATGTGGTATTTTGTGCATGTCGTAGATGTTGTTTTATGGGCATGCGGTACTATCTATATGCACAGTGTAGTCATGGTATCGTGACATGTGTATTCGTTGTGTTGTACTCTATATATGTATATGTATTTTGTTGTACATCAGGTGTAGGTGTATGTTTTGTGTTGTACACCAGGTGTAGGTGTATTTGTTGTGTTTTACACCAAATGTATGTGTATATATGTATTGTGTTGTGTTGTACATTGGATATATGTGTAGGTATTGTGTTGTGTTGTACGCCATATGTAGGTGTATGTATTGTGTTGTGTTGTACATCAAGTGTGGTTGTATGTATTGTGTGGTGTTGTACGAATTGTGTGGATATACGTGTTGTAGACTGTGTTTATGTGTATGTGATTGAAGAGAAGTGAGGGCACTAGGTTCTTGTTGGGTGTGGCGACCGATATGATGTGTGTACAAAAATAATTAAAAAACGTAGAAGTAAGGACCAATAAAGGATATGTATCGATATTTTATTTTAGTTCTATTATGCATGTTATCTACAATTCTGATTTATGATGGTTACATGTGATTTAAGATTTTAGTTTATGAATATTTCATGTGATTCATGATTTTGACCTATGATGGTTATGTTTTGAGCTAACCATATGTGATATGTTTATACATGATGATTTGATCAAACAAATAGTTTGACTTGTTATGACAGAAAGTAAACAGGATTGCAAGTGTACCTTATTGACAAGCTACCAATGAGCTATGATTTGAAGTTATTTCAATTTATTTTGAATCTAATTGAAATTATGTGCTTGGTACAGGAAAGCATGCAATGCCCAGTTAGGTGGTTGAAATTGACTACAAGAATTAAAAGAAACAACAAAAGTAATCGAAACATGCAGAAATATGTTGGTAAAGCACTTCAGGAGCATTTCCATTGTGGGACACTCATACCGAATAGTCTCCATTGATTTCCATGACCATGCTATGGCCGGTACAATGGTTTTGAGGCAATTATGTACCTTGGTTTTTGTATCTTTCGATGCGCGGAAGCCTTGCCAAGGGATGGATCTTCTGGTATAGGGGATGTCAAGGAACTTGGAAGGTGAGTGATTGCATGAAAGGGGAATACCGGATTTCCTGAGGGACTATGTAGGAGAGAAGGGAAGGTCAGGGATGGATTTTTTTGTCATTAGAATTTCCATACTGGATCATACGCACATTGGGAGTGTGCCCTGGAAAAATGAGTCGATAACTGTTCATTGAGGGTATAGTAGCGCAAGATTGTAGTGTTGGACATTAGATGCAGAATTTGACTTTGGTGGTGGATTATGGACTTCCTGGGAAGGAGGTGAATCCTAGTATTAATTTGAGAGTGGAGGTGTGAGCCTTTGGATACCCTTGTTGTTGATACAGACATCGTATCCTTCTATTTGTTGGTTGGGAAATTATGTGTATGTGTATATGTGTATATTATTGTAAATATTGTATCGAGCTGGATTTATAGAGCTCCATAGACAGTATGATTATTTTTTGGTTGAAGAAAATGTGGTTGTTAGTGTAAATATCATAATGAGTTGTGTTATAAATATCCAGTAAACAGTATGTTTATCATGTTTTCAACAGTGGTCATTGTAAATACTACAATGAGCTACATTATAAAGCTCCATGGGTAGAATGTTTTGCTTTCAGCAGTCTTGTTAGTTGTAGGTGTCATTGAACACCAACGACAGTATTCCCCCAAGGGGGAGGGTTCTGTAATAGCCCTGGTTAAAAATCCATGTAAGAACATATAAGGCCATGTTGATGGGACACGTATTCCAAGCTAAATGGTGGGAAACAAATTCTAGTGGGTGTTCATTTTGGTTTATTATGGCTAAGGAAATTGGCAAAGGAAAATTGTTGTATAGGTAAATCCTCTCTGTGGACATAGACGATCCCTCTTGCCCTAGAGTGGGTCTAGAAAAAATTGAAACACATTAACACTTATTTTCCTAGATCATAACTGAAACATACATTGAAAGCAGGGAAAATTTTAAGAACCCCCTTAAATTTATATATATAATAAATGGGCTAATCCCCATGATACATAGGAAAAATGGAAGGCGATTTTATTAATAATATAATATGTATATATAATTTTTTGGAGAATCTCTCACGAGATTATATTATCTTGTAAAATCATGGCGAATCACTACTACAAAATGGTGAATCGTTGTCTAGTGGAGTTCAAGGTGTTGGCTCCAATGAAGATATGGTAGTTGAACTAGGAGTAGAAGGAAGAGAACCACCAAGACCAAGCATGGCACATGGTGACTCGTGAGGGAAGTAGTTCTCGTGCAGTTTGGAAAACGCATTCTTCTAGTTCTGCTAAGCGTAGTGTTGTTGCTCATGCTACTACTAGCACTGATATTGAGGTTGGAGAGGAGTTTCAACAAATTGGGATCTTTGCAGATCATTTTGTTTCAACAATCCTCCAACACAAAGGCCCATGCCTCTGTCGATTTCTTCAATGAGAAGAACAAGTCGAACAAAAATTAAAATGCCAATAATTAATGAGCAGAGTCAATACGACAATCCCAACACACCTCCAAACTGACCTTTGTGTCTCATTGTCTGCTACGCACATCCAAACCAACTCAGCTCATGGAAAAATTTACAAATACCTGCAAATTCCATACATGGCACCGAAGTGGAAAGGGAGTCTAATTTTGATTGTTGTAAAGGATGGTATAAATATAAACATAAAGCAGTGTCAAAGCACTAGCCATTGTCATGCACTGTTGCTTGAGTCATTTTCATGCAGTATTGCTTGAGGCAGTATGCCTAACAAGAAATGAAATGATTTTCCAATTTAGGTAAGTGATAAATTTAGATTTACTTACGAAAGAATCCAGTAACCCAAAAAAAAAAATACTTACCCTGATTTCATCCACCAATATAGAATTTTTTATAATTCTATAACCGTTGCTTTTTCATGCCATATTATTCTTCACTAATGAATTGCCATTACAATTTTCATAGCTCTCATTGCTTTAAAGATCCTAGCTTGAGATGGATAAAAAAATGGTAAAATATTATTCACTGATGAATTGTTATTATAATGGATCTCTGTTACTATTTTTATAGTCATTCATAAATACATGTTTGTAATCCATGTATAAACCTCTCACTGGTTATCAGATCCTGGCATGAGATGGATTTATCTTTCATTGTTCTTTCTTTTACCGTTCTTTCTTTTAAGAAGACTTAACAGAACTTAGCTTAAGATGGATTTATATGGTTTCTTTAAACGTTCTCTCTTAAGAGAATCACATTCAAATTTATTTGCATTCTTATCTCATTGCAACTGAATAAAATATTTCAACAAGCACTAGACAAAAAATGAAATCAGTAAACTAGTCAATTGCTTGAGAAATAACATGCCATTCCAAAAGGGAAAATACATCTTCATTTCACAGGAAATTAAGTTCTGCACATATCTGGTTAGACTAAGTCACATACAAAAAAAGATACCTTCAATCCATTGTAATTCATGGTCTGCAGATGTGCAAAAAGATAGAATTTGTTACTTTTTTTGTCGTGGCGTGAGATCTGCAGGATAAAGAATTCCCTTCTTGTGGTCTTTGTTGAAGTGGGCACATAGCATCAATTCTGTTATGATGTTAACAATCGTAGAGTAGTGCCACAAAAACTCAGCGGTTACCATGAATTCTTACAGTAATGCCACTGCATATAAATTTGCAGTATATTTGTTTTTCATGCCATATAAGCAGCGCTAAGGCGACCTTACAAGTGGAAAAGAGGGATACATGAATCTGAACATTGAGTATATCAAAGACTAGGTACCTGAACTTGCAGAAGGACCTCCCCTGGTCTGCTGCGTGTTATAAGAATTGCAACTTTGACACTTGTGGGAAACAATGTGAAAATTTACTTCAGAAGTTACTCCACAATCATTGCATCAGATCCAAACCTGCTCAAAAGACCAATGAGAAAGTGGTCAGGTATTCTCTCACGCTACTAATGGGCTCTAAAATATGCCTCCAAACCATACCACATGAACATCAGACATCTTACCATTTTGTTCCGATAAGCTTCAGGCATTGGAGTCAAAGAAACTTACATGATAAAAGAAAGTTATCAGAATCCACTCAAGGAAGTTAAAAATGCAATTTCCATTTGACGAAAGCAAGTTTCAAATATGAGAAATCAAAATTAGAAAAAATACATATAATAAGCCACTCTTTATAAAACCCATTACAAGGTGATTTCAATATGTTCATCTTGTCATATATCGTAATGATATAAAAAAAAAATAGCTACCTCTCCGATCAAGTTTCCCCCATACTTCGGACATATCATGACATGATTTGGAGCACGGTGGACAAGAAAATCTCGCAAAAGATAAACAAACATTTAGAATGGAAAGATGCTTAAAATAAAATAAAATTTTCTCCAAGTCTGTGACCACAGATGGCTAGAGAAGGTACCATCAATGGGTATATCAGATGCAAGTATATCTAGAGTTCTGTGATACTATAGATAGATAGACTAGAAACAAGTATAATGCGAAATTATAGACAAATGGAAAATCTCAAGAGGTTGTGAGCCGGAGCACAAAACAGGCCACATATGAAAATTACTAAAGATGCTTGTGCATCTCTTTTAAGCAATGCATGTGAATAGTGTGACCACAAGGAAATACGTTGATAACCTTTGTAGAGTCGAATAAATATTGCAGAGGAGTCAACAAATGAGGGTTCGTATATCCAAATAACTCGTTGGGAAAAATAGTCGAGAGGGGGGGGTGAATCGGTATTTAGGTCATACTCAAAAATTTTTACTTTTTCTTTCTCTAAAACCCATATGCTACTTTACTCGAGGCCCAACTCGCGTATACATGCGGATATCCTTCATACAACTCGCGTATACACGAGAGATCTTATTATGCATTTATTTCCTTACTTAGATCTTTGCAACATTCATTCATCTGATGTTTAGTTAACGAGTAAACATGTGCGATAATAACGCGAATAAACCATCACACATAAGCATCACACATGAACACCGGGATTTAAGGTGGAAACCCAAGTCGGGAGAAAACCACTCGCCGCTATCGTCTCGTCTTCAATATTTATTATATATAGAAAACATGTTACAACCATGTACCGGCACGTAATCATACCAAGACACAGTGCACCCACCCGCAGAAGGCTACAAACTTCTCTCATTTACTAGCCTCTCCCGGAAGGGAGCTACAACCCCTCGCTCTCGTTTACCAGGCCTCTCCTAGAAGGGAGCCACTACCCCCCGCATCTCGCTTTACGCCTACCACTTTGGAAGGGAGCTACAACCCCACTCATTGAAGGCTTCGACCTTCAAGACCTCTACGGACCACATTTCATCAATTTTCATATTGGATCCAACAGACTTCCATACAACACAACTTGTAGGCCACTTTTCATCATATTTTCGGACCGGACCCACTCCACATTTAAGCTCAATCATACATCAAACCGAAACTTATACCCTTATCAATTCATTCAATGAATCATCAACCAATCAATCAACAACTTGATCTTTTCTCAACATAGTCGGCATCATAATCAATATTCAAAAAACCTAGATCTATATGAATACATCATAGACGAGGATAAGCAATATCTAAAGATGAACGGATCAGACATTTCATACCACATACTTCAGCGAAACCCTAGTTTTCATACGCGTTTTCCTTTCATTGATCTCTGCGTATATACGCGCTTTCATGCATATCAACCCGCGTATACATCTGCAAGCATATTCACGGATCTAATTTCACAACACATACGCGTCTCGAAGACGACCCACGTATATACGCGCTTTCTCGTTGCAAACAAGTGTATAGATCTTCAAACATTTTAGGGCTGCACAAATATTCGTAACGGATACATAGCTCATATTTTACCCTTCACTTCGGATAGATGTTCGCCTCATCTCATTCCATAAACAGATCTAGAAAATAAAAATACATTTCGAGATCTAGAGATCCCTCTTCATCATTTCTTCATAGGTGCATTATGAATTCGAGATCTATCATTCAACTTGCACCCATTCCATTCGGATATACTTCGGAGAGAAGTATTCATTAAAACCCGAAATCTTGCCCACCCTTTGCACAATGATTTTATTCTCCTTATATATATTTAGCCTTTGTCAATACCATGAGCCAAAACCATACCACTTCGATGGTATTCCCGGGATGGGATCAAATGGACAATCCAGCAGCTCAATACAATGGGTCAATACCATGGTAGTAACCCCCTGGTTTTACACATTTAGAGGGCAATTGATCATACGCGACTTGGCACGTACTTTTCCGCGTGCATACGCGCCTTCTCCCTTAACAAACCCGTGTATGCCTTGTAACATACATTTTTTCATCATTGTTCTGGCACATACCGAAGATTGCTTTCTCCCGGTCCTTCGAGCTGCTTGTAGAACATCGATTTACATCATTAATAAACTCATCAATCATCAAGGACAACTTCATCAAGTAGGTTGCCATCATCTTCATCAAGTGGGTTTCCATCAAGGACAACACTCTTCATCATATTGCCAACAATAACTTCAGTCTAAAATTTTAAATTATGCTTTAAAAAGAAAACTACAATTACTACACTATGCGATAAGTGTGACCTACCTCAAAACACGAGGCAGTTGTGGACCGTGGTGCATTGCTTTTTCCACACAAGGGTGGCAATCCTTCAAGAGGATAGAGTACCAACATCCTAGAAAAAAGGTACACGAGCAAATAAACTCATTCTCACACTACAATGAAACAAGGGAAGAAGCGGTGATAATTTGAGAAGAAGCAAGTGGTAATTTGAGAAGTCATAAAGAACATACCACATTTATAACAAGGAAGAAATTATCCTTAACACCAATTCCGAAAACGAGCACGACTAGCTAAAGTCAATCTGCAAGAAATACATCTAAATACATTTCACAATAGCATGAAAGATTACTTTACTACAGAGAAAGAGACATTAGATGCATAAAGAGAAAATCATACCCGCAAATTCCACATCCGTCGCGAATGGTATTGTTGTTTTGAGTCCTGGAAAACCAAAGTGGCAAGCACAATTAGAACCAAAAGTGTATACATCCAAACCATATTTTTATAATTTTGTGAGAGTAAAGCTCTTTGTTTTCATGAACCAGGAGCTATTAAACCTGAAAATACATTAAGAACGTACCTCATCATCAAAGAAATTGAAATTTTCACAAAAATTACTTTCCCATACAAACACCACAAGCAATGCAAAGTTTGTGAACTCGCAAAATGGCAAATAGCATAATATTTTTAAAATAACTCAAGAAACATTATAGTGTTTACCTCTAAATTTTATGCACATAACCAAAAATTAAAAAGGCTCAGACTCTTACATCTTGTTCAGTTCTACAAAGTGAACGGATAACCTCGCAAACATACAAGAATATAAACAAAAGCAATATACTAATTCAACAAGTTAGATAATATTTGCTAGATAATTGATCATTTATCTTTTGAAAAGAATAAAAATTAAACCTTTACATATTTCAAATTTACCTTCAAAAAATATTATGATGTTACACACTAAAAAAACCTTCGCTAATTACAAGGAATACATATGGTTCGAGCATTAAGACAAACATTATAATGAATAACATCCAACTCGGAAAACAAGATAGAACCTTACCTTTCGAAATTCATGGCGAGGTACATCATGTCTGTCAAGTGGATCAACATCCATTGAATTGCGTCTCAAATATGAGTTCGATCCCATACTATACCCTCACAAATGAAATTGGAAGAGACATAATTTTCTAGTTCTATTTTGACAAGGATATAAACCAAAGGCAACCGTTGAACTTGAAATAGCTACGAATGCGAGAAAGAAAAAAGAAGCATATTTTGGCCTCATTATGACAATGCCTATAGTCAAAGACTTCATTACAACACGAAGCCCTTATTTGGCATCTCCAACGGTAGTGTGAACATCCGCCATCAATTACCGGTATCAAGAAAACACACATCGAGTAAAAATCATCCTCTGTATGGCACATTTTTCACCATTTTGCAAGATGCATGGAGATACCAATAAGAATATATCAAAATTATATATAATTAAATAAAAGGTATAAATGCTACATGAAAGAACAATGTATTGAATATCTCCATTCTATTGCAAGGAAGAAATACCAAATACGATATGGGTATGCATGTCAAACAATGTAGGCACTCACTACCTTAAATATTTATGTGAAGGAAAAAAAACAACCAGGATGCATTCCTCCACATTTAAAAACAAAAATTTCATAGCCCCACATTAATGTATGATACTTTTGCACACACTTTGATTCCCCGAGATTCATTGTCTTAGAAGAAATTAAATTAAGTCGAAGAAAATAATGACACCCACGAAAATACTATTCTCATGTAAGCAATACAAAGAGGCCACTTTAGCACAACCTATTTTCTTGTTCTATGAGATCCACATAAAGAACACGAGCACCAACTATAGGGTTTCCTACGTTAGCAAAAGAAAGAATTCACTCCATTTTTTTACTATTTAAGGAGAATGCCCAAAGTTTCTCCTCCTTCAATAGAGAACTATACTTGGTATAATGAAATATCCAAATCATAAAGAAAGGTAGTTGATGGCCATGATAACTTCTCAGATAGTAAGTTTTGACACAATTTTGATACATTTAAGGAGAATGTCCAAAGTTTCTCCTCCTTCAATAGAGAACTATACTTGGTATAATGAAAGATCCAAATCATAAAGAAAGGTAGTTGATGGCCATGATAACTTCTCAGATAGTAAGTTTTGACACAATTTTGATACCATGGTTCGAACAATCGGATGAAGTGATGTTCTATAGACCTCGCTATTAGAGATAAATTTGAAATAAAGCCCACTCTAATGAAGGGTGCCAAATCGAAAATGTATTGTTTGGCTCAAGGACACAAAGAGGCTACCCCATAACTTCTACTCGGATTACAGGAACACACAATTCCTCATTGTTCACGAAAAGTTCCGCTACTACACTAGTTCAAGGGTGCTATAAATAAGTACCGTGAAAATTTCGGGGAGTTCAATTTATTTCATTCACCTTATATTTTCATGATATGGACATATTGACTTCCAAATGTTTAGGTCAATGGAAATTAGCAATAAAATTTTAAACTGGTCCCTTCTCTTGGTACAGGAGATGAGATGTATGCATATTCCCACATATTTTTTATAACAATTATGAAATATGTAGGCATGCACTCATATGGCTCATGCATCCATACGACAAATTGTTCAAATTTCCGATTGCATGCTCCAGATGCCAATTTCATATCGATGCTTGTGAGGGCAGATAGTCTGAAACTAGAGCTAGCAACCATTAGAATCTTAGTGTCCCGGTTCCTTGTATTCTCTACCATCTTGCCACAGAATGAAAAAAGAAAGCAAATACTCGCTACTATATCGCTTGCCCGATGCCATTACACCACTCAATGGTTCCATGTGAGAGGATATTCCCATAGTAGAAAAAAATGTGTTCAGACTCGGTGAACCCCAAAATAAAAAGCGCTCCATGAGTAAAAATATTGAAGAAAGAATGAAAGGAAAAAATTTTAAAAAAGCTTATTTTGAAATTAATGTATACTAACAAAGCACGAGAATCCGACTGAAGGCTTTAGAGCATTAGAAAAAACTCCCGATTTCAAGATTTGAATAAAATGTAAAGAGACCGACGAGAGATTAATTTCAAATACAAAGAATTGTATTATGGGATTCTCTCTATATCTATAGTCACGTAAACCTCAAAAATGAAGAAAAACAAAAAAGAAAATATTAAAAAAATCATGTGTAATAGCAATGCATCTAATTCTTGTCACCCCTGTTTTAATGAATTGGTTTGAATCTAATTACTAACCCATATTGCATGCATCCTTGATTAAGTGTATCTTTCACCACCATCATTGGCTTCATGTCAACTTCACACCCCCTGAGCGTAAGACTGAGGGCTGCAACACTCAACTTCCATGATTCAAATTCAAATCCCCTTCAAAACTCTACCTTCTCACAATTTACCCGAAAAGAACACCAAGAATCAAACCCTAATCGCACATTCTCGCCAAGATTTGTGGCTAGAATAGTAATGCACACCCAGAATATCCAACATAGAATATCCAACATACCCAACATAATAAAATTAAGAATAGCTTTTCCCCATTAAAAAACACCAAATCCCGGACTTTTAAACCCACTACTAAAATCAAAACCACTCGGGGCAGCCCATCGAAACCGCCACGCTCAGCACAATAGACAAATATAGAAATCAATAAAATAAATCTGTTGTTGGAACAAATTTGTTTAATTACTCACCTGCAGTCTGGTTTCTCTAAAGCAGTGTACTACTCCAATAGGCGAAAGACGCCTCCTACTGATTTATTTAAATATAAGTAAAATATCTCAAGAACCGTCCGCGAGCGTTCAAAACCGGTGGTCGCTTCCTTGAGGAAGGCAAATGGCATTCGAATTTCGGACTCAGCAAATTTATAGCAAAAAATATAATTACAGTTGCAACCCAAGGGCCAACACCACTGCCCAAACTCCTCCTCACGCGCGGGTTTAGCTCCATGGCACTGGGGAAATGGGCTATCTTGGACCTTGGAACTCTAAATCCAACTACCGTGGTCAATCTCCCGGAACCATTTGCCCTCATCAATGCGTGCAACTATTTTCATCGGTTAATGCGTCCAGATCTTGTAAGTTTCCACCTCCATCGATCTGACCTCCATAGTTTCCACCTCCATCGATCTGACCTCCATCAATCTGGTAGGTTTGCACATCCAACATTCAACTTCCACGCCCCTTCCAAGCCCCAACCACCTCTCCAACCCCGTAAATTCTGGTGAACCAGTGAAAAAATGGGGCGAATGCCTCCAACCCCTCCCTCCGACCCTATAAATCCAGGCGAATGCCACTGAAATATGCTCCAAACAAAGAAAATCGAGAGCGAATTCTGTTTTTTCAGTTTTATGGGCATTTATTTTGGTGGGCTAATATTTAATAATTAATTATTTTTAAAATAATTATTAGGCTAACTTTATAAAACTATATAAAATGGGTTTTATATAAAACATTTGCCCTATTAAAATTTTAAATCCCTTAAAATTCGCCTTTGGGCTAAAATTTGCCCCCTAAAATTTTCCCTGACTGAAAGAGATGGCCTACCTCAATCTGATGTTGTGATGTTTCTATTCATCGAAGCTCCTTGATCCTTCGCTTTTCAGAGCTTGATATCCGTTGCTACCAACGTTTAATTACTTGCACAAGTGACCAAGAAACAACAAGAAGCATACAAATCGAACATGCATATATAGATATAACCTATCTAAATGATCAAGAAATGTCAGAAATCTTAATACTGGTCACCAGCTAAGGATGGGTCATCAGCGTGGGTGAAACACAGAAGGGTCACGCTGCTCCAAAAAAGTGGGCTTTTAGGGAGCTACTCCAGGAATGATCAAAAGAGAGATTTTTCTTCAGGCTGTAAGGGATAAAAAGGCATATTTTCATGATGGAAAAAGTAAACAGGGATCATTGTTAAGTTCCTCTAGGATTCAGGAATAGGGAGTTCATGGATAGTGACAAAATGTTGTGAAATAGATGCCCCCTAAAGCATGAAGGAAGAACGATAGTGAGGGGTGAAATGCTTTACGAGTACGTGTCAGGACCAAAACACCGCCATCAGAAAAACCTACGAATCAAGTACATGTATACAACTGAAATCTCTGATATAAATACATGAGCATAAGGCATGGATGTAGCCATCTATAAAAGAGATCATGTAAGAGGATCCATGGCATGGACACAACCATCTAGCAATAATAAGGATCACAAATATGGACTCAGGTATGGTCGTAGCCATCCAACCAGAAGATTCATGTATACAGTCATGAATAACTCATATCGCCTCATATCTTGGACTTTAGAATACAAAACCCAAGGAATTGCACTCTATCACGACCTAATCAAGCACAAATTCAGGCACGTGAATGAGCGAGATGAAGTCGAACATGCAAGAAAATTTCCTGATTAATAGTCCATGATGTAAACTGTTAACAGGCGCAAGAGAGACCACCAATAATGACGATGGCCCTCAAGTTACTAGCAGGACAATACACAAGATGTGAATAAGGAACTGAATTCGAACACTCGTGAAATCATCTAATCGAAGGCCAATGAGGTGAACCTATCGTCGAATGCGAAAAACTTGCCATTCAGGCATGCAGGCTCTAAGGCACTGAAAGGAGTCTCTAGATCAACTTCCCGGATAATGAGCTAATGTCTACATGAAGTGATCCATCAAAGGAGGGCCATGATGTATCCCACATCATTGACATGAGATAGAGGAACGAGATTGTTGTGAATCAAGACTGAACAGAGAATCAGGTATTGAAAAACTGCAAAAGGAATTGATCTTGAACATATCAGTGACATGACTCTGGAGTTTGGCAGTATTTGAATCAAATGGAATCAGAGGTCACGTTGACAAAATTGGTAACTGAATGAGAGGCAAAACAGATTTCCCAAACCCATGGGGGAAAAGTGACGAATGTAGGATGTTCCCAACCTGACACGAACTGCAGACAAGTGTCATGTTCAAGAGCGACATACTGCCGACGCAATTAATAAATACTTCCATTTTTCCCCCACCATTTATGGCAAGTACCCTAATTATTTTTGAAAAAGGGCTTGAGGGGGATAAAATATTCTTTTCATATAATTTTTTCCTTTGGACAAATCCATCCTAGTACATTTTACGAGCCCTAGGAAGGAGGAACTTGATAGCATCATGGTGACTATTCCAATGTCGTTAAATTTTAACGAGTCTAACAAAGGTGAAACTCGATGTATTTTCATGTTTAGAGAGTTTGAAAAGAGGCAGAAAAGAAAAATCCATAGGGCCCTTTTTGTAGATAGTCTCTTGAATATGAAAAGGTAGAAAACAAAGTTCAAGAGAACCTCTTAGTCATGATTGACTAAGGTATTCCTTTTTTTGTAAATAGTTTATCCCAGCCCGAAAAAGGGGTAAACATATACTGGGTAAATGACATTTTGTTTACTTTACGAGTTCAAAATGACAAATACTTGGTAACATTTTCATTTTTCAAGAGTCAGAAAAGAGCTTAAAGTTGACTCCTCCTGGAGGAACAAGTGGTATAAAGGATAGCCACTGGTTCCGGTGACACTGGTTTCATTTTTACACAAGCTTGAAACAAAGACAAAATATTCTTGGAAAAATTTTGCATGCCCCTAGCATGGTGACTTAATTCGAGGTGCATGCCCCCAAGCTTCAGTTCATTCACCTAGGTAGATTGTTGGTTACTAACAGGTGAATGGAGTGATGGCTCAATTACAAATCAAGTGAAAGTCTCGATTGGGATTTTATGAGATCCAATCAACAAATCGAATTGAAAGGGGACTTGTTTCATTTTTTAACAATGTTGACATAGTAAAATAACTATCATTATCACACCTAATTCATTTTTTAACGAGGTTGACATATTAAAAGAACTATCCTCATGACACACTGTTTCATTTTTTAAGGAGCTTGGCACGAGAAAAGGAAATATGCTCCGAAGGACTGATCATGACATATAAGAGGTCATGGATTCCAAGAGGTTCTCATCGGATGGGAGAACAACACTCTGGAAATTTGGATCCAATGCCCCAAGTACACTGTATACGACATCACTGATTGACCCATCAATGGATGCGGGCCTGGAACAAGTGGCCACATAATTAACCTGTGGAGGGGAAGATACCACCAGCGTATAAGGACCATTAAGGGATGATGGTAGAATAGGTGTCATATTAGGACCAATGAATGAAAGTTGATCAATGTTCACAATTTTACCTTCATGTGGAAAGCAGAGCACACGAAAGAGGGAAGAGACAAGCGCTCCCATGACATAAGTATAATCGCGCCCTAGGAGTAAGTTAAAATCCAAGGGGCCTTAGACAACCATTACGTCTATATAGACAATATTTCGTCCCAAAGTAATAGGAAACTTCGAAAGGATCCCTAACGGTTGACTGGTTCCTCTATTAAAAGCCAACAGATTCTAGGTAACAGGCACAAGCTGCAGAGAACCGAAAGCTTGCCAGGTAGTTGAGGACAAAATACTAACGAATACGCCTTCATACATAATCATGCCATGTCACTGACCCATTATAGGCATGTATCGTAATCTCAAAAGGCACGTTAGAAGGAAGACGATATCCTCCCAGTTGACTCCAATCAAGGGAAGCAACAAAAATACATGGAGGGGGTGCCATCGGAATGGAAAAACTATCGAAAAGATGTTACGGGACGGGGAGGAATGAACTCACGAATCGTAAGGAATGGGATTCGGAGGGATCACCCTCCTGGATCATGGAAACGGGAGGATCTCCCTCGTCCGGGGAATCTAAGGAAACAAAGACTTTAGAGTGGTATGAGATCCATTCTCTATGGAAAATACCCAATGAACCGTGGGGCATTAATGCATCATAGGTGGAATTAGGTCGACCTTTGTCTCAACCAGTGATGGGTCAGGAATGGAATCATGAGACTAAATTTCAGAGAGAGATAAATTGACCAGAGATGGATCTCAATCAATTACTTGATCAGCTAGGGAAGGACTAGGAGAAAAATTCTTGTAACCAACTAGAAGACAGGACTCAGAAGTTCTAAGGGTATCCAACACTTTAGAGGCTTCATCCATATAAGTAAAGAGGTGAATATGATTGCTCCCTTCACATAACCTACATGGAAATTTGACCTTACCCTATTTCTTATGAGTCTTAATATTGAGGGTTCATCACCAGCATGATATCCAGAGGTTGATGACAAAGGATGGTGAATCGGGCCAACGGACCACACTTCTAATATTTGGGAATACCATGGATACCATGTCAAACCGGAGGTAACTCCGCAAATCAGAATGTGTATTAGATGAAGAATGTGAATGTATTTATACATGGAGGTGAGGCTATTGGGATTCATCTCCCAATGACTCTTGGCCTTCCTTATTTCCTAATATTATTTAATATACAATATTAAATATCCTCACCCAACCATTAGGATTAGGTGCCAACATTCCCCCCTTTAATTCGAAGGGATTTTGGTGAGTCCAAGCATCGATCTAAACTTTTAAAACTTTTCTCTTCCAAGTTCTTTGGTGAAGATATCAGCAGTTTTCCCATTTGTGGAACAATGATGTAGATGGATGGTTTTCTCCTGAACATGATGTCGAATTAGATGGTATTTTGTATTGATGTGCTTTGTTTGATCATGGAACTTTGGGTTCTTGGTAACTTTATTACTGAAGTGTTGTCGATCATGAGTGGAGTGGAATACATTTGTTTCATCGCAAATCTTCCAGGGATTTTCCGGAGCCACACAATTTCCTTTGTTGCTTGGCTACGCCACATATTCTGCCTCGGTCGTGGAATCTGATGGAACTGACTGTTTGCGTGATCTCCATGAGACAGCTCCTGATCCAAGACTCATGGTGTAACCTGTAGTAGACACCCCTGTTTCTTTATCGCCATCAAAGTCTGAATCAGAGTATCCGATCAAGCTGAAGCCGCCTACCTGTGTATATTTGAGTCCAAAGTCTTGAGTCCCCTTCAAGTACCTTAACACACTTTTTGCAGCAGACCAATGTCCTTCACAAGGTTTTTGAATGAACCTTGAGAGGATTCCAACAGCAAATGAAATGTCAGGTCTGGTGGTGGTCAGGTATATAAGACTTCCTACAAGTTGTCTATACTTAGTTGCATCCTCAAATTCCTTCCTTTCAATAGATGTGAGCTTCAAGTTTTGTTCCATTGGAGTGGTTAAGGGATTACAGTCATCCATGCCAAATTTGTTCAAGAAGATCTCAATAATTGACTTGTCGAAAGAAATAGATTAGGATGTTGAATTACTTCAATACCCAAATAGTAATGAACTTATTTAAAATCAATCATTTCAAAACCTTTTCTTCAACTCTTTCTTCATGGATGCAATATAGCTCTCATTGTTTCCTGTTATCAAAATATCATCTACATATACCACAAGATATACAACTGTTTTTCCAACTTTCTTAACAAACAAAGTTGCATCATCAAGATCAAAATGTTTGAAATCAAGTTTCAGAATATGCTCAGTCAATTTCTCATACCAGGTTCGTGGTGCTTGCTTAAGGCCATACAAGGATTTTACAAGTTTGCAAAATTTGTGTTCTTGACCCTTTATCACAAATCCTTCTGGCTGGGACATATAAAATTTCTCCTTTAGATCTCCATTCAAGAAGGTTGTTCCATCCATTCTGAGCTGTTAAGGCAAAGAGAGTCCGGATGGTGGTCCATTTTGCTGCGGGAGAAAAAGTTTCTTCATAATCGACTCCTTCTTTCTGTGCGAATCCTTTTGCCACAAGCAGCCTTGTGTATAAAATAGGCAAATCTTACTTTTGTCATTGTACTTGTTCTGTAGACCCACTTATCATCAATTGGTTTCGTACCCAGGCGGATCAACCATCTTCAAAGTGCCATTTATCAAGGCATCATACTCCTTGCCTTCAGCTTCTTTTCCATTCATCATAAAGCGGCTTCTTTGAAGGAGATTTGGTTCATGATCTGTAGACAAACTCAATTCACAGTTATAAGCAATATCCATATCAACAGGGGAATCAGAATTATCTACATAACCTTCGATTTCTTGAGTGGAAATTCTTGTCCCTGTTTTTCCAACCTCATCAGGATGAACATCCTCCAGTGTCTTTGTCGGCCATTTGGGAGGACCTTTCTGAGATGACCCCGGCTAGTCACTTGACTGAGTTGGGTTTGATTCAAGATTCAATCTCCCAATTCTGTCAATCACATCATCCAATGTGTCATCCATGGTTGTTTCTTCATGCGGGGGAGAGAGTGCTTCAGGATATGATTCCACGGTTTGATTCAATATCGGAATCCCCCTTCAAGGTGTGGAATCACATTATCAAATTCTTGGAAAGACTTTGCATGTGTGAATCTATCCAGGCGATCAAGTTGCCGCTCAACAACATGTCACTCTTGGAAGATTCAAGAAATATGACATCTCTTGCTATCCATGAGCTTCTTATTTGTAATCATAGAACGATATCCTTTGGAGGTATTAGGTACTTGAAGATGCATGTGCTTCTAATAAGTTTTCTTTGACCCTTGGGCCCAACCAAGGCATAACGGAGTGGACCCAAAGACCTAAGATAGCTGCAGAAGGAATAATGGCCAATGCCACATTTCAAAGGAGTTTGTTTCTAATTGAACTTGAAGGACACTTATTCTTTATGTAAACGACTGTATTTGCATGTTAAAAACATAACGATTTTACATTCTTGAAAAATAACATGGAGCGGACCATATTTAAAATAGTTTTGTTCCATTCTTTACGCTACTGCAGTTACATTTGTGGTTATATTACAGTTGTTTGATGTTTGATCCCATGTTGATGAAGATAATTTTCAAATTCGTTTGAAGTGTATTCTTTTCCATTATCAGTGTGTAAAGAGCCAATATGATTTTGTGCATCATTTTCAATCCATGCATGAAAATTCTTAAATGTTTGAAAATCATCAGATTTGTTCTTCAATAAGTAAACCCAACACATTCTGGTGTAATCATCAATAAATTTCATAATATATTTATTTCCATTTTCGGAAGCAACAAGCATAGGGCCACATAAATATGAATGAATAAGGTCAAGTTTTCTATGTGCTCTGGAATGTGAATCATGAAATGGTTGTTTGATATGCTTTCCTAGAATACAAACATCACATCTCTTAAGTTTCCTAGGAATTTTAGGTTGTCCAGTAACACCATTTTTCTTCAACAATTGAAGGTTGTGATAGTTTAAGTGTCCAAATATAGCATGCCATAAAGACTTGATGGAAATGTACCTTCATCATGATGTTGAATGCAAATTTTTGAGCATGAGCGGATGGAACCTTTGACTTCAAACGTCTCTCCCTTCTTCTATTCCCTCCATGACAGAGTGAAGCGTCACAGTGCTTTTCGGCCTACGCTTGCCATCAAACAAGTGGTAGTGTCCTTGCTGCCCGGTTCAACGGGGGACAACAGGATTTCTCCTCAACTCGGGGAGGTATAGAACCTCATGTAGAATATGATCTGGAAGACCAGGCAACTTAAGCCTGACTGTGCCAAGCCCTGATGGCTTGAGTTTGGATTTATCTGCGAAATATACTGCTCCATCAACTTTGTCAGTAAATTCTTCAAAAAAATCTTTTCTAAATGTCATGTGACATGTTGCTCTTGAATCTAGCAACCAATCATCTCTCCATGAAGTAAATGAAACATCAAACAGGTTGAAGGATTCCTCCATTGTTACAATGTCTTCAAAACGAGAATATTTGATTGACTAGTTTACCTTTATCTTTGTCATTAGTTTTACCTCTTGTCTTGATTTGTTCTTCTTGAGCTGGTCTCCTTACTTTTCTGACTTCTTCTTCGTCTTACGCCTTCTCTTCCTACGGATGGACCTGAAGCATGTCTCCTTTCTCTCTGTGCCAAGTAGGCAGCCTCTTTAGAAGATGAAGGGACTGTCATCTTCTTTTGAAGGAGGAGAGAAAAAAACTTTGCTGGAAAATTTCTCTTGAAGGAGAGAAAACAAAAAAATCTTTGCTGGAAAATGTACTTAGTTTAAAAGGACAGAAACTCTTTTGCTGGAAAATACTCTTGCTAAAGACTGAATTTAAATGGACAAAAAATACTCTTTGCTATAAACTGAATTCTGCACAAAAAAAAAATATTTTTTTTTTTTGTTTGGGAAAAAATGTATATGAAAAAAGGTGAAATTATGAATGGGAGGGGGCGGAATTATGAATGGAAAGAAGCGATGAGGGGTCGGAATTATATGACTATGGGAGGGGGCGGTATTAAATGATGGGAGGGGCGTTTAAATATAATACAATGGGGGGGCGTTGCAATGGTGTTTTATAATACAACGCATGTCAATACAACACATACCATATAATTAATAAAAACCAGCGTTGTATATACTGTAAGAGCGTGGATAATTGAAGGGGCGGAAATATAAGACAAGGCGTTGTATAAAGTGTGGAAGCCGTATTAAAAAATGGACAACGTATTGTAAATGGAGCGTACTGTATACAAACAGCGTGGAATATGATTGAAAGGGGAGGGGCGGTATATGATAGCGCGGTATTATGGTGAGAGGGGCGGTATGACAAAACTGTATTATATGTTATATATGCAGCGTGGAGTGTTATTATTATAAAGTTGACAGGCCACGAGAGTAAACGCAGTGGGGAGTAAACGAGAGCGGAGTGGTATATGAATGGTGTTGGCGGAGTTGTGTTAAACCAGCGTGGAGTGATAAATGTTGTAATTCAAATTGCACTGATAGACAGTGTTGTAAGGAAAGGGCCACGTTTTATAACATGTGACAGTGTTGATATATAAATGGAGGGCGTAATACATATGTAATGAACAGCATTGCAATGCGTGGGCCGAGGAGCAACGTCGCCAAGGGCGGTATGGTCGACGGTGGTAAACCAGTGTAGAGTCGGCGTTTGAGCAAGGAGTTATGTATATGAAAAGACGCAGATACAGTGCGTGGAGTGCAGCGTTGGAGATGGACGGAAATGAAACGCTGGAGGGGCGGACTGTAATACAATATGAGAGCTATATTAAATGTGAAAGACAGCGTATAGGAGATGCGTTGCAGGTATGAGTGGTGTATAGGAGGACTGTGCAGCGTTGTATGTACGCAGGGAGGGGTGAATAGGGAGTCGAGGGGTCTGGGTCGTGGTAGGAGCGGCAGGTGGGGAATCGTGGATCTGCTGTAATGTGTAGCAGATAGGAAGGGGAGGCGTGAGGCCGGTGAGGAAAGATAAGGCGCAGAGTTGAGGGAGAGGGCGCAGAGTAGTGAGGGAGAGGGAGGTGTATGCAGAGTGAGGGCGCTGGAGATGTATGGAGGAGGCCCAAAAGGCTGTTACAAAAAAAAATTTTGAAATGGAATCTGCAAAATGACAGAGCCTGCAATTTGCAGATTGACAGAGGAGCCTGCAATCTTCAGGAGCTGCAGGAGCTGGAGCTGCAAATGTCAGGGATATTAGAGAAAAAAAAATGCAGAATAACAGTCTAGCAATTAAGAGCAGCAGAAAACTATTAATAAAATTGACTGAGCAAAGGAGAGGGAGTTACACCACAGGGCAGAAATGCCAATAGTGGAGTTGGCTCTGATACCATGTCAAACCAGGAGGTAACTCCTCAAAATCAGAATATGTATTAGCTGAAGAATGTACATGCTTTTATAGATGGGAGGTGAGGCTATTGGGATTCATCTCCCAATGACTCTTGGCCTTCCTTATTTCCTAATATTAAATAATATACAAAAATACATATGCACACCCATCCATAGGATTAGGTGTCAACACTTTCAATGGAATTTGACTTTGTGGGATGAATTGGGAGTTTTTTCCATGTCAGTTTCATCGGTAGCAATGGTCGTTGGTTTTCCCCCTTGCTTATTATCCTTCTTCTTATTTGAATTATTCTTCTTCTTCTTAGCCACCTGGTTAACTGAATCCTGACTTTCACCAGGCGAAGAGGAAGAACGAGGTGAAGAAATGGGTGAATAAGGTGAGGGATCAACCTTAATATCAACATGGGTTTGACATTGTTCAGGCAAAGGAGAACTTGGTTGAAAAGCAGTTTGGACATTCGAAACCATAGGGGTCAAAAATAACCAAACTAGCATACCAATGGTTAATCCTGGGAGGGACAACGTTGCCATATAAAGAACACCAACATTTCTAAAAGAAGGAAAAGGACCAGGATTCCCATCTGAGGGGACTCCTTGGTTGGTAAACTCAGTAATTGTTGCCATTAATCTTAACCTAAGATAAACTAAGGAGATGAGCACGGGTGATATGTTCTCGTGGACAATAAATTTTAGAAATTAAACACAAAATAAACCAAAAAGGGGTAAACTAGGCAAAAGGGTTTATTAAGTATTCGTGTACGACAGAAAATATCCCTGAATGTTATGTTCGGTTTATCACGTTTACAAGGCGGAAGACTCGGTTACCTATGGCAGGTTTTCAACCTAATGGTGTCTCCCAAAATATACTCGACGATACGTGGGAGTCCAAGTCCGTAGTAGTGTTGTTTGATACGTAACCATTCAATGAGAGCATCCCAAATATACTTATCATATGTCAATAAAATTTCGTACGTGGGACGGAATATCACCCCCAGATTTTAACACAGACTGTTAGCGATAGCTCCTATGTTTTACGACGTCGGAACATGTCTCTAGCCCAGAACTCTAAATGTGTTTCATTAGGTATCAAATTCTCCTTAGGTTAATTAAGGTTCATTTTAAAGTTGATCTTGACTAAATTTTCAATTTCAAGGCTCAAAATGATTGTTACATGAACACCTATAATGAAAATAACATGAGAAAATGATTCTTTCAATTCAATGAATGCTATCTATTTGAAGGAAGAGTTTCAAATAACGATGCAACAATCAACAACATAGCAAACGAAAATTTTCCGAACTAGACCACTCACACTATCCCAATCCAAAACAAAATATTCAAAGAGGTAAACTACGCAATGTAATCTATGCGATTTTATTTTTTTTGAAAACTATGCAATTTTAATCTATGCACAATTTCTTTCTTTCTTTTTTTTCGATGAATGATAATGCACTCAATGCATGTTCAACTATTAAACAATGTAGTCTAAGTTCAAGGATGAATCTCAAAAACGATTTTTGAATGCAACTTATCTAATGCACTTTCAACGAAACACAAATTTTGAGATGAATGCAAAATTATTTTTCTTTGTATGGATAAAATTCAAAAAGACACAAAAAGGAAGAACACAAAAACTTGTTTTGAGTATCCCATATGAATTCCTCAAAATGACACAAAACTTAAAAAGTCAAAGCAAGAACGATATATTTCGAAGCACTTGCTCAAAAAAAATATTCTTCACTTTTCACACTGAATAAGACACAAAGAAATATCCTTCAGTTGAAAACAAGTAATGTGATCTATGCTTGTGACCAAAAATAGAGAATCAAATGCACATGGGATGGACACTTGAAAACCCTAATCAGAAAAACCAACTGGAAAAACAAAAAAAAAAAACAAAAAAACAAAAAACCAAATCTACATGTTGGATTTAGATGACAATACTGACTCAACAATAGGTCTTGAATCCAACGAGGCATGTAATCAACCAAATGACTCGAAACACCTAGAAACCCTAGGATGAAGAGGATGCATATTTCAAAAGAAAGAACACCAAAAATAAACTGAATGAGACAATCAAGTCGTTGAACATAAGACAATAAGAGAAAATAGAGCAGAGAAAAGAATCTGGAAGGGTAATACACATTGGAACTTCAATGAAGAGAAACCCTACAAGCGATCACACATAAATAGGCATGCCTGTGAGGCTTCATCTCATGTTAGAAGGGAAAAATCACGACTGTGTTAAAACATTTGGCACTGATAAGCGCATCTATCATATCAAGAACAACGACGATTAAGGGAAATGCTAAAAAAAAAAAGGGTTTTTCTTTATCAAGCCAAGATTATCACTTTAGAACAAATATGGATGACTGTAAAAGGTCATAAAATCCAGAAACAAAGGAGAGATGGGTATCCTACAAAAGATGGACAAAAAACCAAAAAAACTCAAAGAGTGAAAAGAGACTAAAGGCAATGACTCCAGAGCGGAGTCACCAAATTGTTGTATAGGTAAATCCTCTCTGCAGACATAGATGATCCCTCTAGCCCTAGAGTGGGTCTAGAAACAAGGGAAACACACTAACACTTACTTTCCTATATCATAACTGAAACATAGATCGAAAGAGATGGCCTACCTCAATCTGATGCTACGATGTTTCTCTTCATCGAAGCTCCTTTATCCTTCACTTTTCAGAGTTTGATCTCTACTAATACCAGCGTTCATTTGCCTGCACAAGTGACCAAGAAACAACAAGAAGCATACAAATAAAACATGCATATATAGATATAACCTATCCAATTGATCAAGGAATGTCATAAATCTTAATCACAAACATGAACAAGAATGGAAATAAAGATCAACTGTGTCATATTATAAATATAAGAGGAGTTAAAACCTGTGCCTTTATGTCAAAGCTCTCCTTCAGCAGGTCTGAATCTAGGTACATCTCCAAAGCACTTGTTTTCAACTGAACGTGAGAAGGCTAAGGGCTCAACTCTCTCCTTCAAAGTGTATCGCAATCAATCCTCTCTCTGTTATTCTCTATTATGTTCCAACTATCAGAGGCATTAGAGGATGATGAATTTATAGAGATGGAGGAGCGGACATGGATCCACTTATGATGGGAAAATGGCTTATCTCTTTGGGAGGTTCCTCTTTTGTAGCAACAAGAGGCCCAAGAGAGGAAGCTTGACCATATCTTTACCAACAAACATCCATATCTCCCCTGTCGAAGCTTCTACGCCATGAAGCTTCATTTCCTTTTTTTAAAATCTTCTAGAAGTGGATTGGCGAGGGTGTGATGTCCATAATAACGTTGATTGGTGCTACTCACAAGCTTAGGATGGTTCATCGGAACTGGTGAGACACAGAGAGGTGGCGCTGCTCCAAAAAGATAGGTTTTTAAGGAGCTACTCCAGGAATGATCAACAGAGAGTTTAGTCTGCAGATTGCAAGGGATGCAATGGCATATTTTCATAATGGGAAAGGGGCACAGAGGTCATTGTTTAGGGTCCTCCAGGATTCGGGCATAAGGAGTTCAAGGAAAGTGAAAAATACTGTGTAACACAAATGCAAAGGCATTTGATAAGGAAAGAGGCATTAATTGGAATTTGTTTATCAAAATAATGGAAATTAGGAGAAAAGGAAGGTGAAAGGTCACATGTTGCATGTGAGGAGTAAAATGAAGGAAATAATGGAAAATGAAGAAAATAGAGGCCTCATTGATAAAAATTCTTCTAAGGATCAGTTGGAAATATTTTTGGCTCAACCTTTTGTCAGTTTAGTTTATTATCTCTCTCTCTTGCACTCTTGGAAACTTAGAGTTTTCTTGGAGCACTTTGGTATTGGATCAAGGGAGGA
Source organism: Pinus albicaulis (assembly GCA_034641835.2). Taxonomy (NCBI): domain Eukaryota; kingdom Viridiplantae; phylum Streptophyta; class Pinopsida; order Pinales; family Pinaceae; genus Pinus; species Pinus albicaulis. The sequence continues at coordinate 1,120,349,763 of CM076578.1, read as the reverse complement.
AAAGAAGGCAATAGGAAGGGAGGAGCAAGCAAGGAAGAGCAGGATTAAGAAGCTACAGCATGATTCTTTGCATGTATTGATTTGCATGTGTGATTTCCTTGCTATATTTTTGCATGCATGGTATTGCATGTGGTTATTTTCTGTCATGGCATGGGTTTTTCCAAGTGTGAGAATGTTTTCAGCCTAGCCTTTCCATTTCTGGATAGCCATGCTGTGATGGGGTTCTCATATTTTGGTTGAGATGGATTTTCAGATGGATTCGAAGTTGAGTGAGGTGGATCTCTGAAAGAAAAAACACATGGCCTAGTGATACCTAGACCGAACTGTGAGTTGTAGTGAAGTCAGGTACTGTGTGCCTTGGTGGGCCTAGGAATCCTCGACTGATGAATGGAGGGATATACGATAAATCCTAGAGGTGGGTTATCTCCATCGGGCCTAGTATTGTCAGGATGGTATATACGATAAATATTGGAGAGTGGGTATTGGTGTAGGGCCTAGTGATCCCTAGGTCAGACTATGGATTGTGCTAAAGCCTTAGAATGTAGGTGGAGAATTCTGGTAGCATCCATGTTTATTTGGATATTTTTTGTTAGTTATGAGTCCCACATTCATGCTTGTAATATGTCACGGGGGTGATTGGATGAAGAGAGATTTGGCTCAGCCAATCTATGGTCAGGTGGAACGTGGTAGTCCCATCCCGGGTTGGTTTTTGCATTCATTAATTGAATAGGTTCTCTCCTTGGCATATTATGTGTAAATGTACTAGCTTATATGTGGATTCTATGGTTGATGTATCAGGCTTGATATTTCTATTGTTATTATGCTAGTTATAAGCATGTATTATGACAGTGATGATGTATGTCTTTCCTCATGTTTTGATTTGTAAATGAATGAACAATGTATTTATGACCTAATAAATGATAATGCAACTAATGATGTAACGGAACAATGTTTCTTAGAAATTTTCAGATAAGTATGAGACCCCTATGCTCATATTTGTTGTTTAAACCTATAGATTACATATTTGTGACATGTTAGACAAAATTCCTGTCATGGCTGGTAGGGGTCCATTCTAGGCTTTTTCAATGTTTTGCAAATGTATAATTGTTTCATTGTTATAATTAATTTATGAGCTTGTCATTGAATTATGGGCAGTGACTTGGGCTCAGGGCCTAAAAAAGTGCCTCAAATCCTGGGGACGTTGGCACAAGTCTGAGGAAATATGCCCCTGGACACATGCATGCCCATACTGTGGGAGCGTATAGAGCCCCCCAAACGCACCCTTTCACATATCATGGGATCTTGTGGGGGTTTAATGGTCTAAAATATCAGTGGGATCTAGGGGCTGGTTACCTGAGTAGTTTGGATGGCTCCTGGGATTTTTATGCTGACATGGAACATTTATGTGATGTGTCTATGTCGATTCCACTTCCTTAAGGTCACCTAGGAGGTCGAATTTGATCATAATAGTCTCTCATCGCATGTTTACTTGGGTAGATGTGGGATGGGGGTGTTACATTCATGAGGGTTTGAGGACAAATTTGGGTCTCTCTGCCTCTGTTTCTCCCTTCAATTATCTCTTGTAGCTTCTTCATGGGTCTCTTGTAGCAGTTCAAATCTACCTGTAGCTCCTCTTGTAGCTTCTCCTGTAGCATCTACAAACACAATTCGAAGTAGCTTGGTGGCACCCTAAGTAGTCTAATAGCACTAGCTCATCCTTCTCTAACTTTTGTTTTCTATAAATGAGCAATAATGTAAATGGAGTCGAGCCTTGTACTTAATATTCCCTTTTGTGGTAAAGGCTCGGAGCGCTTTAGTGACATGGCTCTTAAATGATCTTCCCTGTTTCAATTTTTGTCCCCACTTCTTGTAATCATCACCCTGCTCCTTGTGATCATCACCTTACTCCTTTTAGACACCACCTCACTTGAGTTTAATTTTCTATGTTGCATGTGTCATGGAATGAACTTTAATTTACTAGTTGAGGGTGGCCATGTTTACTAGCCACCTCCATCCCATAAGAATTCCTTGCTCGACCATTAACACATTTTAGCATTATATGCATAGGGAAGAGATGAGGGTTGTCATACTTGAGCCTACCTAGGGCTCGAATTGTTGGAGATTATTACATGCTAGAACTGGACCTCATAACATAGTGATCTTGAGGGTGTTGATTTTATTTTATTGTTTTTGTACAGGTCTTCATAACTTGATGATATTTTGATTGATAACTTTGTTGTGTGTGCAGGTTCTTTCCCAATGTCCAATTTTCTACTTGTGGAGTGGATGGACTCCTTCCTAAGGATGATGTGTCTCTTCTCAAATTAAAAAATGGCTCCATGATGCTCAAGGTGACTGGACATTTTGCTGTAAGGGTGAAAAAAAAATTATAAGGACTTGTGATGTGATTGTACAAGCTACTACAAGAGGACTCCCTTCATGTATCAATCACTTAATCCCTCTTTTAAGTCCTCATTTTTCATGTCATATTGAGGTCAAGTCATTAAAGGTATGAGGACAGCATTAGGATCATGAGGAAGTGGTGTAGGTGGTGGTAGAATGGAAAACAAACTTTTTTAGTGTTTTTTTTATATGTATGACAGAGTGGAAATTTCAACTAACTTTGGCTATATGGAGTGTATGAGTGATGAAATTGATATTGGTGGACCTCTCTGAACATTAAATAAAGAAAGCATGATCATTTGGTCTCTTTTCCAATCAGATCTTCCTCTTGTAGCATTACAAGCTCCTCTTGTAGCACTACAGGCTCCTCATGTAGCATTACAGGCTGCTCCTATAACATTATAGACTACTCCTGTAGCATTACAATGAGGAGGAAATTTTGATTATTTTTTTGGTTGGATGATTGAGAGAGGTAGCTATCTGAGTGGAGAGTGTGAAAATTCAATGTGTGGCTAGAAAAATGGAGGAATACACTGGTAGAATCTATCTTGTAGCTATGGTTTTGTCTCCTGCCTAGAGTCCTGCAAAAAATTATGAGCCTGCCAATCACATTTAATTCTCTACTAACTAAACTGACAAACTCTTCCTTGGACAAACCCATTCTCATGACACTTCTTTACTAAATAGGGACCCAGCCATATTGTCATTAACTTTCCCTTGAAATACAATCTAAAATCATACAACATGGCCCAATCTCCTTCTTGAAAGTATTCTCTTTGATGTGATTTTCATGAAAATTCTTCCTTTGTCGCTGGATTACCTCAATGTGAAAGAGAGCTTGCATACTAAATTCATCTATACCATTGAGTTGGAGCGACCTCTCTTGTTGTGTTGTATTGATATCCAAGTCTAATTGAGCCGCCATCCTCAAGGTGTTATACTCAAATTCAATAAACAACATGGCATTCTTCCCATAGACCAGCTCAAATGGAATGAATACAATGGTGGTCTTCCAAGTGGTGTTGTATTTCCAAGTGGCTTCCACAAGTCTGTCTACCCAATATTTTCTGCTAGTGCTAACAAACTTATTAATAATGCTCTCCAGTGCTCTGTTTGTGACGTCCACCTACCCATTTTCTTGAGGGTAATAGGCAGTAGATTTCATATGCTTAATTTTGTGTTGCTTCATAATATCTTCAAGTAGACTATATCTAAATTGTTCTCCTTGATTAGTGACTAATTCCCTTAGAAACCAAATTTGTAGAAGATATTCTCTCTCGAGAATTCAACCACCTTTTGCTCAGTTATTTCCTTCACTGCCTTCATTTTAGCCCATTTGGTCAAGTAATTAGTGCATACAATGATATAACTTTTATGTCCTGATGGGGGATCAATGGGTCCAATGAAATCCATGCCCCACTTTTCGAATGGCTCTAGAGTCACTTGGGGTTGTAACGGAATTTCATCCTTGGGTATTGGCTTACCCATCCTTTGGAATTGATAACACCTAGTGGTGTACCTTCTTAGACCTTGTATAAAGTGGGCCAATAATAACCTGATTGTAGAACTTTAAAGGTTGTCCTCTTAGCAATAAAGTGACCCCCACATGGTCCATCTTGTCATGCTGAGAGGATTTCAAAGACCTCTTCTTCCCCCACACATCTTTTGTGGATTTGATATGGCCCCATTATGAAAATATTTCCTCCAATCCAAGTGAATGGGGCACTTTTCCTAAGAATATTTCTTTTCTACTTGGAGAATAGGTTAGGAGGGAACCTCCCAGTAACCAAGTAGTTAGCTATATCATCAAACCAAGGAGAAAGCACCGAGATGAAAAAGAGATGTTCATCTGGAAGTTTATCATCTATCATTTCTTCCTTTCTTGTAGGCAGGGTTAGTCTTGACAAGAAATATTCAACCACATTCTCTTTCCTTAGTTTATTAACAATATTCAAATCAAATCACTGCAAAAATAACAACCATCTAATTATCCTAGCATTGACATCAATTTTATTCATTAAATACTTAATGGTTGCATGATAAGTGTGTACCAAAGTTTGATAACCAGTGATATAATGCCTAAAATTGTTCAAAGAATGCACCACTACCAAGAGTTCCTTTTCAGTGACAGTATAATTTAACTCAACTTTAGAAAGGTTCTTACTGATGAAATAGATAGCATAAGAAAATTTATCTTCTACTTGTCCTAAAGCATCCCCTACAGATTTGTCTAAGGAATTTGTGTGTATATGGAAAGGTAATGCCTAGTTGGGACCCCTACGGATGGATTCAGTCGCCAGTTTTTCTTTTAGTACTTCGAAGGCTTCTTGACAGTTGTTTTTCCAACAAAAATTTGAATCTTTAGCCAGCAATCCAAAAAAGGGTGAAGCCAGTTTACTAAAATCTTAAATGAACCTTCTATAATACCCAAATAATCCAAGGAAACTCCTTGTTAGGCCTTTATAATTTTAGCAGATTGGTGAGACTAAAGCTGCAGAGACAACATTATGAACCACTTTGGGATTCTAGGATCTAGCCCTCTTGAATCCATAGAGGGATCTCTCTTATAAGTGCAAAGATTGATTTATCTTTAAAGGCTTTCGGTATGATATTAGGCTAGTTATTAAGAACAAGGGTTTTTTGTTTGTTTGTATGGTTGAGCATGATTTTTAATTGAGTGGAAAGTCCTAAAAATGAAAGAGTTTCAAAGGGGTGAAGGTGTGAAAAATCAGAACAAGATTTGGCTGATAGGATAGATATGAAACAGGACTTAATCCATTGGGCTATGGATTCATAAAAGGGTTTAATTGTGCAACAATTTCAAGAGTGATCTAAGGGGCAAGTCATCTATATCAAAAGATATTTTAGTTTAAATGATGGAATGGAACATTAAAAGTGTTGAGAAGGTGGAAAAAGCCAATAATTTCAACAAATATTTATCAACTTTCCAAACAAGAAAAGCCTTTTAAGACCCTATTTGAAACCAACCAAAGACAAGGCTAACCTTAAACTTCTTTGGACAAGCTTGTATTAAAGCTAACTTATCAGACAAACAATCCAGTAATCCACTTGACTACTTTCAGAAGGGATGAAAACAGATAAGAAAACGAAGTGCAGCTTAAGATCAAGAAATATACATTAAAATCTAAACCTGCTTTCAGCATACTCTTAGGGAAACCTTCAAAACAACCTTTGGATAAAGAACTAGAAGAAAGGGAAAACCGTAAACTTTCCTAGTCCAACTCTACTTAGCATATAATGAAAATATCATTCAAGAACTTCCTTTCAAGTTTTGCACATCAAGACAGGGACAAACCAACATTCCTTGATAATGTTTACACTTAAATTAAGTCATTCTTAAACACACAATTGGAGGAAAACACAAAGATAAAGCTTATCAGTGAGAGTAGGATACTTTTAACAGTAAATCCTAGCTCTATATTTGATGTTCTTTATCAGATAAAAGTGAACAAAATGACATACATAAAAGGAAAACAATAACACAGTAAGAAGTACTTCACCAATGATATAGACCAGGATCCCAAAACCAGCTTGTATATTGATGTCAATCCAGTTACATACTTCAAGTCCAATGTTTCATTACAGCAATCATCTTCTCTTCTCAGCCTAACTTCTTTGATCACAAACAGAGCTTCAAGAGCCTCTGAAAACTATTTACATGTAGAAAGTTTCGAGCATAAGTATTACATCAAAGTCCAACAACCAACCCTTACAATGTGCTCCTGAATGGGATTTTATAAGAAAATGAGGAGGTGGAAGAGTTTCTAGGGTTAAAGTCTCATTAATTCCACAATTAATGCAATCCCTAGCCTCGAAAACCATGAAAGGCATAAGGCAGGAATGCATTCTATCTATATCTCTGTTTCATAACTCTATTCTTCTTTATGAGGCTTAATGGACGAGAAAATTGACTTCAGGGTTGTTCCTTATCTTTATAATAACTTTGCTGACAATTAGTAATAAGTTTCTTTGATTTGAAATAACTATTCAGCTGTCTTTAAACAAATATCTTTGAAATAGGCAATAACTGTGCCTTCTGTTTATTTCTTTGAGGCTGTAGGTGGCTTTTGGTAGCTGGAGAGGATTCAATTAGCCTCTGATGTGGCAGTGGAGGCTTCTCGGACTGATAAATCTTATTATTTTAACCTAAAACACTGTTAATTTATCTTGATCATATGTTTTAGGCTTAATTAGGCCTAATTTCTGTCTTCCGGTCTTCATATTGTCTTCAACTGAGTGGATTAGGCCTTTGATAGTCAAATTTATGCCTAGATCCCTCAAAACTATGTTAAAACCTTTAATTCTTCGTTTCTACGTTGATTTTATCCTTTGACACTGATACTCTTTTTTTGATTAATATTTGTTGTGCCTTTATCGCTTTTGCAGGTGCGCAGAGGGTTTTATAATGTTACCAGTGCTCATGAGGCATGGATAAATCGTAATTCCGAACCCTGCAGATTGATCTTCTTCATGAATAGTGGCCTGAGGGATCGTCATCCCCGGCCTTTGATTTTATTTTCAAACAGTTGATAAACCTTTAAACCTGCAAAAACACAGAAAAGTTAAGAAAATCCGTGAAGGAATAGGATAAGGCTGCTTTGGAGGTTAGGTTTAATCGTGACCGTTGGATGAAATCAACCAACAGTCGGGATTGCTCGATGGGTTTGATGGGGAGGCAGTTGGATGAAATGAGGATCAGATTAAGTCCATGCCATTGATCTATGTTGATCAACGGTTGAGATCAATCGAGGATTTTATAATACGGAAGGGGAAAAGTTATAGTGGAATGGAGGAAAATGTAGTGAAAAGGGAAAAATATTTGGCGGAAGTGAAAATGGGATTAAATGAAATTTGGGGTCGCAGAATGATCTGGTTCGTTGGATTAGATCAACTAACAGAGATCTACAGTTGAGATCCTTCGATGAGGTTGTTTGGAGGATGGGTGAAAAGGTAAGTGAATGGGGGCAAGGTTAAACGTGGGTTGTTTGATTAGAATATTCGACGGCGGAGACCCTTCGACGAAATTGCTTGGAAGAATGATGGAGGGTGATGAATTGGGGGGAAAATTTAATCAAGACCATCGATCTGCCGAGATCGACAGTGGGAAACGGTCGATGAGATGGCCAAGGGAATAAGCAAAGGAGCAAATACTTGGGGCTTTAATGAAATCTGGGCCGTTGGATGAAAAGAACGAACGACGGAGATTTAAATGAGAAAATGTAATGTGATGGGGAAAGGTGGTTTCAACTGAAAAAACCGCTGGTTTCGCGCTGCTCCAAAGTGGTTTCAAAATTTCTCAAAAAAAAAGAGATATGATTTTCTGGCCGACACGTGTCTTTTTAATACCGCCCATATCACGTAATTTTTAGGAATTAACGTTCAGGCGCAAAATTACGTGATATGGGATAGCAACAGTTGGATGAAAGGTGGGGAGATCTGACGGTGGGAATGAGAGCGAGATGGGATAAGATGCGCGAGCAGAAAATGGTGGGCAGGGTCAAGGCGATTTAGATCCCGACCGTTGGATCTCTGGAATGGAAGGTCGAGATCTATTGATGGGGGAGATAGGTCACAAAGGAGTTGGGCCTATCGGGTTGAATACAGACCATAGGATCTAAACGATTGACGGCTCAGATTTAATTTTGGGGTAATGAAAGGAATATGAGGCAGGGGGTCGGGCAGAGATCGGGTGAAATGTGAACCGTTGATCTGCAAAGATCAACGGTGGATCTTTACTGAGGAATTACACTATCGGGCTTTATGAAAAATCAAAGGGAAGTCGGGTTTGATCTGGACCGTTGGATCTTTGGAATGGATGGCCCAGATTTGATCACAGGATCACAAGTCGGAGGAGGAAAGTGGAAGGCATAAAGGGACTTTTGTGATGCGATGGAGTATCAACCGTCAGATTCAAGGACGATCGACGGTAGAGATTTGATCAGCGGGTGTGATGGTAAGGCCTGCGAGCGGAGCGTGATTAAATCTGGATCGTCGGTTCTTGTGGATTCGATGGTCTAGATTAAATCGTAGGATTGCATCAGCGGGGGGGGGAAACAAAGGGTATAATGAAAAGTTGCGATGCGATTGTGGATTGACCGTCGGATCGGAGGGACGATCGACGGTAGAGATTTGATCGCATTGCACTTTTTCAAGGATATGAAGAAAAGGGAGGACCCGAAGCGGACTTGTGATGAGTCGATGACCGTTGATCGGTTTAGATCGACAGCTGATATTCATTTAAACTTTGAATTATCGGATTTATGAAATACCAAAGAAAAGTCAGGTTTTTACGAAATAACAAAGGAAAGTTGGGTTCGGAAAATGGTTTTAAGCCTTTTAGCGACCGGTTGCGGGGCTTTAGGTCTTATGGAGCGAAGGGATTTACCAGAGTTAAGCCCTCGCGGGCTTAAGAAACCTTATATGCAGAAAAGGAATTTTTTGTCTAAAACAGAGTTTTTTAAGCCAAATTTGGGGTTCCGATAGAGGAAAAAGGAGATTTTCAAACCAAATGGAAGGAGACCAAAGGTTTTAAAAGGGTTTTTTGAAGGTTGAAAGAGGCTTATGGAGGAATTTTATGAAGGAAAGAAGGGATTAAAAGGGATTTTTTTTGTGAATGAAAGGAGGGGTAAAAATGAACGAAAAAATGGGTTTCTGAGTAGTCTTCTTCTTCAGGAAAACAGCAAATTTTTCAGGATTATGAGGGAAACAGTAGTGAAGATAAACTAAAGGATTAGACATCTTCATAAGACTTTAAGAATTCGAAATTTGGTTATAAAATTGTTCCTTAAAGGCTTAAAAAATGATCTAGCCACCATTTGATATGACAAATTTTTATAGGTGGCTAACAGCGGCTCCACATGGGGATGGCACCTTCTTGAAGGTGTCAAGAACTTTAGAGATGTCTTCTCTGGAAGCTTACCAATGCCTCATCCATTGGGCTGTAAATTTCTTTCCTTTGTTGATCTTCTTTTGCTCTGACAATGTTAGCATCCATTAAAAACAATGTAATTCTTTCAAAACAAGCTTTCTACCTAACCAATCTTAATGATCTAACATTTTTTTCTTCTTTCAGAGTGCATTTGGATTGGAAAACCCTTTTTACAACATTTTATTCTTTTGAAAGCATAAAACTATTCTAAATCTACCCTTATTTCTCCATGAACTCAGATTAAGCAGTTGAGTTCATAAGCTTCTCTACCTAACTACTATCTGTCAGGATTAGACTGTCTGACAGATTTTTATTCACTAATTTCTAAAACATAAATTTAAAAGCAGACAAGTCAGGATTGAACAGTCTAACTTGTTGCTATTCTATGGCATAAAAACAAGCTGCACATAGACTAAAATTTGCAGAAAAATTAAAGCAAAAATGGTGAAGGCTTAAGATCTGAAAACTAAAGAACATCCTTCACTTTTCTTCAACTCTTTTTTTAGGCTTGTTTGAGCTATTTTTCTCTTTGTTTTCTGGTTCAAGTTTTGGGCATATTAGAACCAATTTGTTTTCTATATTTGGCTCAAGATTTAAACAGATTAGAGCCATGCATCTTTTTGAAACTCATAGGTTCAGATTTTGAGCTTGTTTGAACCTTTTTTCTTCTATCCTAATCTACCTAACTGATAAGCCAAGATTAAGTTGTTTGGAAAATCTATTTCACTAACCTATCAGCAGTAAATTGAAAACTAATTAGTCATTATTAGGCTGTATGACTAACTAGGAGTGTGTTTCTTAGGAGTGGCATTTGAGCTTGCACACTTTCAGATTTTGTTTCTCTTTTTTGGTATGGGGTTGTACCTTTCTTGGTTTTTACAATTTTCCCTCTTTTATTTTGTATTGTTTTTGTATTTTTTCATTATCTAACTTTGAATGCAATGATGAGTATGATATTCACAATGAGAAAAAATAAAAAGGCTTGCAAACTGATATGGTTAAGAGAAATAATGTTTGAGCATCCTGCCATTGACAGGACCCCCAAACAGTTTAGCTCCATTCAATTCTTGCAAAAAATAAGCATTGTTACTAGCAGTAGAATGGATGAGATAAGAGCCAAGCCATAAGTTACCAAATTTCCCATGCTTTCCCTTATCTTATCTCCTTGAATCCCACTTTAAAACTTTGTCACAAATGTTGAAACCACTAGCGTTTTCCCTTTTATCAAAAAGCTTCTTGATGCTTTCTTGCTTTTGTAATGCTCTGTTGTAAACTTCCTCTCTGGTTTACTGAAGATGTATAATCTGATTAATTCTTCTGATCATGTCATTGTCTCCAGATTATACCTCCTGGATAAGCTTCATGACTGGCACTCCTAGGCTGGTTGGAAAAATTGCATCTACTCCATAGATAAGCTGGTAGGGTGACATTCTAATTGATTTTTTAAGTGTTAATCTGTCAGCCCAAAGTGCATGTACCAGCTTTGTGTGCCATGATTTCTTATTGTCCTCCAGCAACTTCTTGATTATGTTCACCAAAATTTTGTTTGAGGATTCTGCTAGCCCATTACCTTGAGGGTAATAAGCAGTAGAATGACCCAATGAAATCTTATATTTGTGATAGAATTCAACCATTTTTTTGGATCCAAATTCAGCAGCATTGTCAGTGATAATCTTTCTAGGGTAGCCAAATCTAGATAGGATATGATTTTAAAGGAATTTTATAATGACAGAGTCATTGGCTTTCCTAGAAGGGATGGCTTCTATCCATTTGGTAAATTAGTCTGTTGTAGTGAGAATCCATCTATGTTGGGCAGATGATGGTGGATGGAATTCTCCTATGAAGTCTAGACCCCACTGTTGAAAAGGAGCTTTAACAGTGATTGGATGCAAAGGTAGGGGAAGCAATTTTCTTTTGCCTTCAAAGAGTTGGCATTTATGATAGGCAATAATCATTTTATGGACATCATGAAAGAGGGTGGGCCAATAATAACCAGCTCTAAGGATTTTGTTGGCAGTTATCATCCAATAGAGGTGGCCTCCACATTCTCTTTCATGGAACTCATGCTTGATTTTCTCTGCATCATTCTCAGGAAAACATTTAAGCAATAATCCACTAGAATTTTTCCAATATAGACATTTATCCAAAATGCAGTAACTTACATCTTTTAACTTTAAAAATCTTGCCTTTGTTTTAGACAAACCAGGAGGTGTATTCAAATTGAGAAAAACATATAAAATATCAGCATACCAAGAGGAATTCATAAAATGATCTTCAACAATGGGAGATGGAAATTCTTCATGTTCATCTAATGCATCTATCATGTTAATATCAAGAGCTTCAAAATTAGACTCAGCCATTAATCTTGCTAGTCCTTGGCCTTTTATGAGTTTAGTGGGCTTGATTTCTAAATCATATTCAAGTATCGCAGCTATCCACTTTCCTCTTTTTCCATCTGGGTCCTGTGTTAGAATGTCTTTTACAACTGAATTCGGGACAAAGGCAATGATGTGGGAGTGTAAAATGTAAACTCTGAAGTCTTTTAAGGCTTTGACTAAAGCAAAGGCTTGTTTTTCCATGATGTTGTACTTCAGAGGAGCATCTCTCAATGCCTTACTAAAGAATGCAAATGGTTGCTCTTGTCCTTTCGAATTTTTTTGTAATAGGACAGCAGCCACTGTGCATTCTGATGCAAATGAAAAAATGAAAAAATCTTTTGAAAAATCAGGACTAATGAGAACTGGTGTTTTGGTTAATGCTTGTTTCACCAGCTCAAAATATTTCTTTGCTTCCAAGGTCCATTTAACTCCTTGTTCCTTTTTCAGCATGTTTGTTATGTTTCTAAAGAGTTCAACTAAGTTGGGTATGAACCTTCTCAAGAAAATAATCTTTCCAATGAAAGATTGAAGTTCCTTGATGTTTCTAGGATGGGTGTTTTGCAATATACCCTCAATCCCCTTTGGGTCTATCTTTATTCCTTCTTCTGATATGATGTGCCCAGGAAGTTTAGCTTCTTGGAGACCAAACATTGTTTTCTTCGGATTTAAAGATAACCCAAATTTTCTGCATTTCTCAAAGACTATTCTCAAGTGTTCTAGGTGTTCTTCATCTGTTTTGGAAAAAACAGTGATATCATCAAGGTAAATAATGATGAAGTAGCCTAATTCTTCCAAGAATGCAATATCCATGGCTCTATGAAATGTAGCACCAGCATTCATTAAACCAAAGGGCATTTTCACATACAGGAAAGTACCCCAAGGTGTGGTAAAAGCTGTCTTGAATTGATCATCAGGATGTACTAAAATCTGATTGTATCTTGAGAAGCCATCTAGCAAATAAATCCTTTTAGAACCAACTACCCTTTGTAAAATATGATCCATCTTGGGTAACGGGTAGTTGTCCTTTAATGAAGCTTTTTTTAAGTTCCTAAAGTCAATACAAAGCCTTATTTCTCCTGTTTTCTTCCTACCTGACACTAGATTAGACACCCACTCTGAATATCTAATAGGAACAATAATTCCAGCTTCATACATTTTCTTGATTTCTTTCTCAACCAAAGGCAATTGAACAAGGTTGATTCTGCGCAATTTTTTGTTTAAAAGGTTTTTGGTTTTCTTTGAGGGGTATCTTGTGTTGAATTATCTCTGTGTCATAGGACTTTAGATCTTCATAACTCCATGCAAAAACATCAGAAAAATCTTTAAACAGCTCTATGTATTTTAGTTTGATGTGAGCTGGTAAAGTTTTAGACAGTTTGATCATCTTTGGTTTTAGTTCACTGCCTATATTACACTCTTCTACCTTAGTTTCCACAGGCTCCAGCTTTGGTTTCTTGGCAACATCATTGAAACCAAAGAATTCTTCTAAGGGGACCAGACCTTTTGGAAAACTTTGAGTGTTAGATTGCAGCATTTCTAGTTCTTCTTTTTGTAAATCTGCACTAATCTCTGTGTTATGTTTAATTTTATTAGCTAACAGATTTATCTCAGAAATCTCTGGAGACTCTACTTCTTCATCAAGTAGATTTTCCTCAGTAGAATATTCATCTTCATAATCTAAATTTGAACTTGGTAGTTCAAATTCATTTCTGGACTGTAGGAAGTCTTCTATTTGTTTGTCTCCATCAAACACTTGCCAATATTTCTCATTATCAGGGACAGCTGGTCTAAATTTTATTTGGGTAGTGCATTTTTTGGTTTCATAAGGTGTTAAACATGTTCTAGCAGCAAAAGCTAAACTATGGGCAAGGATATTTTGGTCTCTTGGGACAAAGATAAGTTGGGATTCCTCAAATGTTCTTAGTAAGTCCATGACATCATTTCTATAGGCTCTAAGTCTGGGGTGTTTGGCACTATATTCCCCATTCACTTGCCTAACAATCAACTCTGAATCCCCATGAAATTTTATCCTTTTGGCTCCTAATTTCTTCAACAAGTGTAGGCCTAAAAAGAGGGATTCGTACTCAGTTATGTTATTTGAACATTGAAAATTTAATCTGTAAGAATGACCTTCAGTGTGATTATTTTCAGCATTATGTATCCAAATGCCTGCACCTGCATTGTTCTTAGTGCAATACCCATCAAAATTCATACTCCAAAGAGGACTAGCTTCAGAATTACTAGCTTGGTTTCTATCCTCTTTATCTTGTGTGTTTTCAGCTTGTTCTTGACAGTCAGAATTGTGTTGAAATTGTTCTATTTCCTCATGTTCTTCATTAAGTTGAGGATTCATCTCTTGGTTCTCAAAGTCAACAAGTAATGGATAATTGTTTTGTAGCTCTAAACCTGTAATTAGTTTACAGTGATTTTCTGTTTTGACACACTGTTTCGACATTTCTGTTATGTCTCCTTCCTTTTCTATGTCTGCCATCACATTACAATGAGGGGTGGCCACTAAATCAGTTAAGGTTTCTTGCTCATTAAATATTCCGTGATTGAAAATAATAAATGAGTCAAGGCCTGTATGTACAGAATAAATAGGAGAGTTTTCTGGTCTTTCTTGGCTACTTACCATGTATTGCATACGAGATTCCCTATAAAGTCTTCTTGTTTGATTAAAAATAGGGATGGTAGCATATGTCACATCCATTTTCATTGTTCCTTGTAACTTAGCTCCCCAATGTTATGTATATTTTATTAATTATTAGTTAGATATAGTTATATTAGATTTTATTAAGTAAAAGGGCGTGATCAAAGATCATGCCTCTTCACCAAGGGACACCACGAGGCTATATTTAAAGCCTCAGTGATTCCCCATTGTAATCATATCTCATATCTCATCTTTTATCAATAATAATATATAATTATAAAGTTTACCAGAGTTTTTACACTCCATTGGTATCAGAGCCATTGCTCTTCAGGATCTCTGTGATCACCCATAATTAAGGAATTACAAGAAAATTCCAAAATTGCAGATTTTTTTAAAAACCAAGTGCTTGTGGGTAGCAACATTTGTTTTTTAAAAAATAAGAAGGAAGAAATATATATATATATATATATTAATAAAATCAAAAGAGAGAAGGAAAGTAAACATAAAGGGGGAAATAAATTAAAAGGAAAAAAAAAAATATTTAAAAGAAAATAGTTCCAAAAGAAAAAAAAGTAAAAGTAAAAAGAGACATATATATAAAGAAGTATATATACGTACATGTGAAAACAAAGTAAAAAGGAACAAGGAAGAGTAATTGCTCGTGGTTTACAAGCTCGTGGTTTTGGGCCCATGGTAATTTCCCATGGTATTAAAACCCATTTCCCCTTTTCAAAAAAAAGTGACTTTTAAAAACAACGTGACTTTTCAAGGTTAACAATCTTTTTCCCCATAATTATATATATATAATTCAAATAATAAAATAATAATTATTATTATTATTATTATTATTTAAAAATATACATATACATATACATATATATATATATATATATATAATAGAAATTATTATTATTATTTCAAAAAAAAAATTAATTTAATTATTTAATTAAATATTAATTAATTAATTAATTTTTAAAAAAAAAGAGAGGGAAAAATTGGCAGAAAAATATTCCCCACCTCATACACATCAATGTCTTCATCGATGTCGATGGCTGAATTCCAGAAGAAATTGGTGGATCTTGAGAAACAGATCAATAATAATTCATATGACTTTGGAAAAAGATTAGTCGATCTTGAAGGTACAGTTGCAAGACACTCCAATGACATCAAAAAGGTTCATGATACGACAAATCGAATAGAAAGACAAATGTGGCTAAATCATTACGAGGTCAAAGAAAAGCATAGCGAAGCAATGAACAAGATGACAGAACTCTTCAATAAGCTAAATGATAAGATAGATAAGTTAAGTCAGACACAACTTCCAATATTCCCAAATGTCGAACATAATCAACTAAAAAATTCAGCTAATTCAGATCATCATCATGAATATAACATGTTTGAAAAAGAGCAATTAAATGAGGTTGAATTGGAAATCAGCTCACATGAAGGCTATAGTGTTGAACCACCTAGAAGTAGAGACTATGAAATCAACCATGAAAGTTATAGAGCTGAGAAACCAAGAGAAGAAAATGCAACTCAATCCACTTATAAAGCTAGTAATGCAACAATAGAAGTTATTGAAAACTTTTATATAAATGAAAATCCAATGGCAGAAAAAGAAACAATGTTGGTGAAGGAGCCACATAAAGAATTTAACATGACTTCTATCACAGATGCAACAACAGACATAGTCATTGAAAATGAAAGAAACCATGAAAATTCAGATGCTTATAAACAACAAAATGTTTCATCCCCGGAATTGAAAGAAAAATGTGAAGAGACAAACACATCCAAAGCCACTGATACAGTCCCAAAAGTTGTTGAGGCCTTCGGTGATGAAGAAGATATGGTTGTTAAGATTGAAGCATTTGATGATGAGGAGAAGTTGCATCGAATGATAATTGTTGGTAACTTACCTCTAAATCTAAAAAGGAATCATGAAAAATCACCAGAAGAACAGGGAATAGTTAGGAAACACGAAAAATTATTCCAAGACCTGCCAATAAAATTACCTCCTAATAAGGAACATGAACATCCAATAGAAGTCAAGAAAGGACCTGACCCTGTCAATATCAAATCTTGTCGCTATCCACATCACCAACAGATGGAGCTCGAGAAGATGCTTCACGATCTTTTTAAAATGTGGGAAGCAAGAGCCCACCGCTCAAGAAACCCAGGCATTCGTCAACATTGTCCATTATTACGTATGCTTTGAGGACAAATCATCTTTAAGAGAGGGGCAATGTTATGTATATTTTATTAATTATTAGTTAGATATAGTTATATTAGGTTTTATTAAGTGAAAGGGCATGATCAAAGATCATGCCTCTTCACCAAGGGACACCATGAGGCTATATTTAAAGCCTCAGTGATTCCCCATTGTAATCATATCTCATATCTCATCTTTTATCAATAATAATATATAATTATAAAGTTTACCAGAGTTTTTACACTCCACCCAAGATCTTGATAACAGCATACCATAATTTGGGGGTACATTAGCCACTACAATATCCATTACTAAACACTTGGCTGGAATTTGTGCTAATTTTTCACAAAGTCTTTGATCAAACCTAGGAATTTCACTCTATTGGAGTCAAAGGAGTATAGATCTTTGTATGTTCTGGTAATTTCAAGGCCTAGGCTCTCCATCACTGATTTTGGCATTAAGTTATGAGAGGCCCCTGAGTAATGCATAGTGTTGTGTAAAATTTTGTCAGGAATCTTCAAACTAACATAAAAAGGAGGAACTAGCCCTTCTTGATATCTACCTTCAATATTGGGACCAAATAAGAGCTCTGGTTGGTCATCATTAAGATTGACAGTGTCATTATTTTCTGTTATGTTAAAAGCCTTCAAAATTTGTGATCTATATACATCTTGGGTGGCTAATTCGGTAAGAGGAACAAAGATTTTTATCTTGGAAATTTCCTGCTCCAAACTAAAAGGGATCTAATTTTTTACAATGTTTTTTTCAGCCTTATTAACCACCATTTTATCAGCCAAATCAGTTTGTTTATTTCCTCTATTTACATTGGTCAAAATTGTTTTTATAGGAGCACTAGCTGAGGTGCTAACGCTGCTAAGGTCTGCACTCTTTTTTTCATTAATTTGAGTGTCTTTCTCTTTGTTCTTATTAGAATTTATAGCCACTGTTTTGTCATTCTGTTTAATGTTTTTGGGTTTAATCAGAGGGTTGTTTTTTGCAGAATTGTCAGAGGTTTTATTTTTGGGAGTTTCCAGATTCTTTTTACTCCTAAGGTCATACTCTTTTGTAGTTTCTATGATAACATTTTCCAGCTCTTGATAACAATATTCATCCTCTGCTCTTTTATCATCATAGGGTGTGTAAAGACCTTGTTTTCTATTGTAATGAACATCAAAGGTATCATTATCTACTCCCAAAATGTTTATGTCATCTTCCTCTGTTTGTTCAGTTGTTTCTTCAACCTCACTCACATAGTTTTGATGAAAAGGAGGAGTAATCTGTTGATCATCCTCCCTTGGTCTATTTTGAGGTTGGTTTCTCCTAAAATTCTGATTTTGATTTTGATTTATGTTTTTAGGAGCTTATTGATTTTGACTAGCTTGTGCTCTCTCAAGTATGCTCATCTTTTTCATCATCTCCTCCATCATTCTCTCAATTTTTGAACTAGATGTGGAAGGTGCAGATTCTTCCCTAAATGATACTTTCTTCTCATTCCTCATTCTAGCTCTTTTCTCCATTAGGTTTACTTCCACAGCTAAGGCTCCTTTCTACATATCCTCTAAATTCAGAGGGTCTCTTTCTCTAAGTTGATAAGCCATTTCAGGATCAAATCCTTTCGGAAACTTGTTTAAATTTGAGCCTTGTGGAGGTTTCAGATCTGGGGGAAGTGAATTATACACACTATTGAACCTAGTGCAATAAGCTTGAACACTTTCCCCAATGTTTCTTTCAAGATTCTTGTAGTCTGAAAGTATTTGGAGAAGGTTTTTCTTAACTTCCCATTTGTTTAACAATAACTGATGGAAGGCCTGGAGATAATTAATACTGTGAGGGGTTAATCCTTTGAACCATTTTATTACTTCTCCCCCTAAACTTTGAGCAAATAATCTAAGTTTGAAAGTTTCATCATCAATCTCATTTCTGTCAAAATAGTCATTCATCTTATCCACATGTTGTGAACCAGTAGTAGCACCACTGGCATCATATAATGGTATTTTGGACTGATAGTCATGTGGAAGATTGACTAAAGGTAAAGGAAGGGCCAAGGGGGCATACCATGTTGCCATGATAGGAGGTAGAGGTGGATTTACAAGGGGTGGATTAACAAGAGGGAAAGTGGGCTGAAGTGGAGTGTTTTGGACAATGGATGTATGAGGAACAGAAGTGGATGGACCAGCAAAAGATTTTTTAGTTGATCTTGGATGAGAGAAACCAAAATTATGAAGGAAATGTAAATCAGGTGGAGTATTTTCTCTGCTACTAGGATGGTCACTTCTGTCTTGGGATGAAGGTGGAGAGTCAGAGTCTATCTAAATTATATCATCAAGTGACCTAGTTGTGAATGTGTTCCTTAGGTCAACTTGTGATTGTTGTAGAGCTGTAAGGGTTTTCAGGGACAGAATTAGCTCTATGGAGTGGTCTGACAATAGTTGAAGTTTTATCCTTAGGAGACTTCCTAAGTATTCTTTCAGGGTTATCAACTATCTCAGGAGGATTTGGGTCTGGATAGGCTCTAGTATGAACTCTTCTAGAAGCCACTATGCTATGTTTTTCAGACCCAACTTACAAGAAAAGTTTAACCAAATATGAGAAACTTTAAGAGGCTAACTGATCTTTAAACAAGAAAAATTTAATCTTTAAAGTCTTCGTAACTGAGTTTAAATGATGTTATGATGATAATGGGTTTCCCATTGGAGTCTTAAGGTCTGTTTAGGATTGTGTAGTCACCAGGTGGAAATTTTTAGCTCTTTTGGAGGTAAAAGGCTTTATGGTCGACCACCATGCTTATTTGAATACCAATCTGAAATATTTTTGGGTTTTCCGAGTTTTTTTCAGTCCTATGGGTTCTAAGAGTGTCCTAAATCTGTTTCAACACTTAGCTACGGTGATGAGACAAAGAAAATTTACTCTTATGGCTAAGCTAGCTGATTCCTTCAAGGTTTGATAAGCTCTTATGAGAATCCTAAGGGTTCCTTAGTTTGTCACTAATTCAAATAAGTTTTATCATGATTACCATTTTCTTGGTATTTCTTGAAGAGGGCTACTTATAATGCACTGAACAATGTTCTTGAATCAAGGATTTTTCATGAGGTCTTAAGGGTATCTAAGATGAAATTAACTCAGAGTTCCCTAGTCGAGTCGCCAGAAATGTTGGGCCTCTATAATTTTAGCAGATTGGTGAGACTAAAGCTGCAGAGACAATATTATGAACCACTTTGGGATTCTAGGATCTAGCCCTCCTGAATCCAGAGAGGGATCTCTCTTATAAGTGCAAAGATTGATTTATCTTTAAAGGCTTTCGGTATGATATTAGGCTAGTTATTAAGAACAAGGTTTTTTTTTTGTTTGGATGGTTGAGAATGATTTTTAATTGAGTGGAAAGTCCTAAAAATGAAAGAGTTTCAAAGGGGTGAAGGTGTGAACAAGCAGAACAAGATTTGGTTGATAGGATAGATATGAAACAGGACTTAATCCATTGGGCTATGGAGTCATAAAAGGGTTTAATTGTGCAAAAATTCAAGAGTGATCCAAGGGGAAAGTCATCTATATAAAAATATCTTTTAGATTAAATGATGGAATGGAACATTAAAAGTGTTGAGAAGGTGGAAAAAGCCAATAATTTCAACAAGGATTTATCAACTTTCCAAACAGGAAAAGCCTTTTAAGCAACTGTTTGAAACCAACCAAAGACAGGGCTAACCTTAAACTTATTTGGACAAGCTTGTATTAAAGCTAACTTATCAGAAAAACAATCTAGTAATCCACTTGACAACTTTTAGAAGGGATGAAAACAGATAAGAAAACGAAGTGCAACTTAAGATCAAGCAAGATACATTAAAATCTAAACCTGCTTTCAGCATACTCTTAGGGAAACCTTCAAAACAAACTTTGGATAAAGAACTAGAATACAGGGCAAACCATAAACTTTCCTAGTCCAACTCTACTTAGCATATAATGAAAATATCATTCAAGAACTTCCTTTCAAGTTTTGCACATCAAGACAGGGACAAACCAACATTCCTTGATAATGTTTACACTTAACTTAAGTCATTCTTAAACACACAATTGGAGGAAAACATAAAGATAAAGCTTATCAGCGAGAGTAGGGTACTTTTAACAGTAAATCCTAGCTCTATATTTGATGATCTTTATCAGAGAAAAGTGAACAAAATGGCATACATGAAAGGAAAAAAATAACACAGTAAGAAGTACTTCACCAATGATATAGAACAGGATCCCAAAAACCAGCTTTTATATTGATGTTAATCCAGTTACATACTTCAATTCCAATGTTTCAGTACATCAATCATCTTCTCTTCTCAGCCTAACTTCTTTGATCGCAAACAGAGCTTCAAGAGCCTCTGAAAACTATTTACATGTAGAAAGTTTTGAGCACAAGTATTACATCAAATTCTAGCAAACAACCCTTACAATGTACTCCTCAATGGGATTTTATAAGAAAATGAGGAGGTGGAAGAGTTTCTAGGGTTAAAGTATCATTAATTCCACAATTAATGCAATCCCTAGCCTCGAAAACCATGCAAGGCATAAGGCAAGAATGCATTCTATCTATATCTCTGTTTCATAACTCTGTTCTGCTTTATGAGGCTTAATGGACGAGAAAAGTGACTTCAGGTCTGTTCCTTATCTTTATAATAACTTTGCTGAAAGTTAGTAATAAGTTTCTTTGATTTGAAATAATTGTTCAGCTGTCTTTAAACAAATATCTTTGAAATAGGCAATAACTATGCCTTCTATTGATTTATTTGAGGATGTAGGTGGCTTTTGGTAGCTGGAGAGGATTCAATTAGCCTCTGATGTGGCAGTAGAGGCTTCTCAGACTGATAGATCTTATTGTTTTAACCTAAAACACTGTTAATTTATCTTGATCCTATGTTTTAGGCTTAATTAGCCCTAATTTCTGTCTTTCGGTCTTCATATTGTCTTCAACCGAGTGGATTAGGCCTTTGATAGTCAAATTTATGCCTAAATCCCTCAAAACTGTGTTAAAACCTTTAATTCTTCGTTTCTGCATTGATTTTATCCTTTGACACTGATACTCTTTTTTTTATTAATATTTGTTGTGCCTTTATCGCTTTTGCAGATGTGCAGAGGGTTTTATAATGTTACCAGTGCTCATGAGGCACGAATAAATCATAATTATAAACCCTGCATATTGATCTTCTTCATGAATAGTGGCCTGAGGGATCATCATCCCCGGCCTTTGATTTTCTTTTCAAACAGTTGAGAAACCTTTAAAACCTACAAAAACACAGAAAAGTTAAGAAAATATGTGAAGGAATAGGATAAGGTTGCTTTGGAGGTTAGGTTTAATTGTGACCGTTGGATGAAATAAACCAACGATCGGGATTGCTCTATGGGTTTGATAGGGAGGTGGTTGGATGAAATGAGGATCAGATTAAGTCCGGGCCGTTGATCTATGTTGATCAACGGCAGAGATAAATCGAGGATTTTATAATATGGAAGGGGAAAAGTTATAGTGGAATGGAGGAAAATGTAGTGAAAAAGGGAAAAATCTTTGGCGAAAGTGAAAATGGGCTTAAATGAAATTTGGGGTCGCGGAATTATCTGGGCCATTGGATTAGATCAACTAATAGAGATCTACGGTTGAGATCCTTCGATGGGGTCGTTTGGAGGATGGGTGAAAAGGTAAGTGAATGGGGGCAAGGTGAAACCGATTAGAATAATCGACGGTGGAGACCCTTCGATGAAATTGCTTGGAAGAATGATGGAGGGTGATGAATTGGGGGGGGAATTTAATCAAGATCATCAATCTGCAGAGATCGACGGTGGGAAACGGTCGATGAGATGTCCAAGGGAATATGCGAAGGAGAAAATACTTGGGGCTTTAATGAAAGCTGGGTCGTTGGATGAAAAGAACGAACGGCGGAGAATTAAATGAGAAAATGTAATGTGATGGGGAAAGGTGGTTTCGGCTGAAAAAACTGCTGGTTTCATGCTGCTCCAAAGTGATTTCAAAATTTCTAAAAAAAACCGTGATATGCTTCTTTGGCTGACATGTGTATTTTTAGTACCGCCCATATCGCATAATTTTTAAGCATTAACGTTCAGGTGCAAAATTACATGATATGGGATAGAAACCGTCGGATGAAAGGCGGGGAGATCCAATGGTGGGAATGAGAGCGTGATGGGATAAGATGCACAGGCGGAAAATGGTGGGCAGGGTCAAGGCGGTTTAGATCCCGACTGTTGTATCTCAGGAATGGATGGTTGAGATCTATCAATGGGGGAGATAGGTCCCAAAGGAGTTGGGCCTATCGGGTTGAATATATATTGTAGGATCTAAACGATTGACGGCTCAGATTTAATTTCGGGGTAATGAAAGGAATATGACGCACGGGGTCGGGCGGAGATCGGGTGAAATGTGAACCGTTGATCTGCAAAGATCAATGGTGGATCTTTACTGAGGAATTACACTGTCAAACTTTATGAAAAATCAAACGGAAGTTGAGTTTGATCTGGACCGTTGGATCTTTGGAATGGATGGCCCAGATTTGATCACAGGATCGCAAGTCGGAGGAGGAAAGGGGAAGGCATAAAGGGATTTTTGCGATGCGATGGAGTATCGACCGTCGGATTAAAGGACGATCGATGGTAGAGATTTGATCGGTGGGTGTGATGGTAAGGGCTGTGAGCAGAGCGCGATTAAATCTAGGCCGTCGGTTCTTGTGGATTCGACGGTCTAGATTAAATCGCAGGATCGCATCGGCGGGGGGGGGAAACAAAGGGTAAAATGAAAATTTGTGATGCGATTATGGATTGACCGTCGGATCGAAGGGGCGATCAACAGTAGAGATTTGATCGCATCACAATTTTTGAAGGATATGAATAAAAGGGAGGACCCGAAGCGAACTTGCGATGAGCCGATGACCGTTGATCGGTTTAGATCAACGTTTGATATTTATTTAAACTTTGAACTATCGGATTTATGAAATATCAAAGAAAAGTCTGGTTTTTAAGAAATAAAAAAGGAAATTTGGGTTCAGGAAAGGGTTTTAAGCCTTTTAGTGCCTGGTTGCAGTGCTTTAGGTCTTATGAAGTGAAGGGCTTTACCAGAGTTAAGCCCTCAGGGCCTTAAGAAACCTTATATCCAAAAAAGGCATTTTTGGCCTAAAACAGAGTTTTTTAAGCCAAATTTGGGGTTCCGATAGAGGAAAAAGGATATTTTCAAACCAAATGGAAGGAGACCAAAGGTTTTAAAATGGTTTTTTGAAGGTTGAAAGAGGCTTATGGAGGAATTTTATGAAGGAAAGAAAGGATAAAAAAGGAGTTTTTTGTGAATGAAAGGAGGGGTAAAAATGAAGGAAAAAATGGGTTTTTGAGCAGTCTTCTTCTTCAGGAAAACAGCAAATTTTTCAAGATTATGAGGGAAACAGCAGTGAAGATAAACTAAAGGATTAGTCATCTTCATAAGACTTTAAGAATTAGAAATTTGGTTATAAAATTTTTCCTTAAAGTCTTAAAAAATGATCTAGCCACCATTTGATATGACAAATTTTTATAGGTGGCTAACACTCCTAACATGTCTTTGTTTTTTTATGGATGGGGACCCTTTTGATGATGGAAATATTTTTTGGGTCAACCTGTATCCCTTCCTTGGATATAGAATGGCCAAGGAAAGTCCTTGTATTCATCAAAAATTCGCATTTCTTGGGACTCAATGACATATTCATTTCAATGCATTTCTTTAAGACTTTGCATATATTAGACAAACCTTCCCGGAAGTCACATCCATAAGGAGTGAAGTCATCCATGTATATCTCAACAGTGTCATGAACAAGTTCAGAAAATATAATTAGAGCTACCCTTTGGAAAGTAGCAAGAGCATTTCACAAACCGAATGGAAGGACTCTATAGGAAAAGTTACCCTAAGGACATGTAAATGTGGTATTATCTTG
The DNA here is from genome assembly GCA_034641835.2 of Pinus albicaulis. NCBI lineage: Eukaryota > Viridiplantae > Streptophyta > Pinopsida > Pinales > Pinaceae > Pinus > Pinus albicaulis. The sequence continues at coordinate 1,120,325,234 of CM076578.1, read as the reverse complement.
GTCTTCAGGGCTTATCTGAATTTGGTTGTATCCACTAAATCCATCCAGGAAAGAGAATATTCACTAGCACATTTGGCCCAATTTCTGACGGCCAAAGTGTCTCTCTTGCGACACATAGTCGTCGGAAGAGCGACACTATGAGGTGGAACAAAACGTGGTTAGCCTTAGAGTCGCAATTCCAACACTTCGATAAAGTGTCGGAATAGCGACACTTTTTCCAATGTTTCCAGACCGTCGTCGCTCTTACGATGTTACCCAAAACGTTGCTCTTCCAACGAAAAAAAAACGTCGCTCTTCCGACAAAAATTAAACGTCGCTCTACCGATGAACAACAACGTTGCTCTTCCGATGAAAATTAAATGTCGCTCTACCGACGAACAACAACGTCGCTCTTCCGACGCAAAAAAAAATTTGCTCTTCCGATGAACATTAAAAAATATTTAAAAATAAATAAACATCGCTCTTCCGACGACAAATAAAACATCGCAAGACTGACAAAAATTAAAAAATATTTTAAAAAAATTAACCGTCGGTCTTCCGACGAAAATTAAAAAATATTTTAAAAAAAATAAACGTTGCTCTTCCGACGAAAAATTGAACGTCGCTCTTCCGACGAACATTAAAAAATATTTAAAAAAGTTAAACGTCGCTCTGTTAGTGTCAGTCTTTGCAGCCTTACTTCAGTGATCAAACATGCTCTTACAAAGTGATTTTGAGGTGTCAGGGTCAAATTTTGTCATTTCAGTGAGCCTTCAAGCAAAATTTGCTCACTAAGTACTAGGTCTAGGGTTTGCTTTCACTCCTTCCAAATTTGTCCAAATTTCAGTCCATGTCACCATTCAGCTGAGTGTACCATCATTCAGAGGGTTTTCATCATCATGCCAGATTCCAAAGGGTCATTTTACACCTTGTTCATGCTTCAGTTGTGCCTAGGTAAGGTTCATTTCCCTCTCATAGGGTTTTGGAGGTAATTTCTCTTGGATGGTCAAATCATCATCAAAACTTGTATCCTGATGTTCATACACCTTCCCCTATCCTTAATTTACCTTATTAAACACTTCCCATCACTGAGATCCCACAAATTCCTCATTTTTGCACAAACCCTAGTTTCTTGCTACAACTTGGCAATTTTCTAGGCTAGGCCTGTGTTTTGCCCTTTTGGACCCCTTCCCCTCACTCAATATCTAAAATTCCACTTTCCCCTGCTTCCTAACATCCCTCCCTACTTCCAAAAATTTCCCCAAGAATTTATAAGCCCCTTATCCCCTTCATTTCGCTTCATTTCGACAAATCCCTTGTTTCACATCGGGGTAGGTTTCACTCAAATGATTTTTCAGAGCAATAAAAGATGAATTTTGGAAAAATGAAAGAGGTTTTTGTCCCAAACATTCCAAGGAAGAAAAACCTCCTTCAATTTTTACACAGGTGTCATTTTTTTAGAGAAATGTCAAAAATACCGTTGCCTCAGGAGAATTGAATGCACCTCTGAAGTGACCTTGGAGAAATCAAGATTTCTCCTAGATTGGTTGGCCAAATGACTTTCTTGATGAGTCAAATGATAACTAGACACAAATATATTTCCAATGAGCTATCATGAGCTCAATTTGGAGTTGAATAAGACCTTCAAAAGTCAGCATTTACTATGACACGGCTTCCTTGAAGGCGACCCTCATTATCAGTTAAGTTTGACCGGGTCTTGGGAAATGATGATTTTTAGCCCGTATGAAATCCAAATTGAAAAATTACACTTGGGTTGGAAAGCATACTCAAATATATTTCCAACGCGCTATCATGCGCCCAATTTTTACTTCGGGAAGTGCCCCAAAAATAGGCTCAAAGTGGCGCGACACATTGAGTTTTTGAGCGCGGCGTATAGAGAAATTTTGCCTCATTTTCACTCTTCAGCTCAGAAATTCGCCTAGTTTTGACTAGTTTTACTTTTTCATGTGATGATTGACCTACCATGATGTAATTTTATGACTATGATGTAAATTTGGCATGTTTTTACTTGTTCTAGAGGATTCATTCACTAAAAAGTGAAAATTAAGTGAATGGATCAGTTTCCTAGCATATAGAGGCAAGTTGTTTGGCTGCCTAGATTTTAGCTCCATGTTTAGAATTGGTTGAAACAACTCCTAGAAGGATGAGCTCGACCCCTAGAGGCATGGGATGGGGTTAGGATGGTCTATATATTGTATTTTCTGAGACCTTTTCAGGGTTGGATACTTGGGAAAAGTTTGGCACCTCATTGTACATACATTTTCAGTTTTTGGCAAAGGAAAGACCAGAGTTTTGCAGCACTTGTTGGGATCCTTGTGGCTTCTGAGTTTTGATGATGTTCTTCTCATTTTATTTTAAGTTTCATAAATTTTATATGTATGCCATTTCCCTTCTCTATGCTTCTGAATTAAACAAATGGGTAATTGAGGTAGAATTCATTGATTTGCTGGTGCTCTGCCTTAGAATTTTGTTTAGTTTTATATGTTTTTCGTCAGTTTGAAGAGGATCCTTGCACTCCCTTGCCCTCTTCATCTCCTCAGCAGTCTTTTCAACCCATTCATTTGATCTAAGACATCAAATTCATTGCCTATCCTGCCCCAACTTGAACTCTGCAAGAATTTGGCCTCATCCCCAAGCCCAAAATTGTTTTTCCCTTTTTCCAACAAAAACCCCTAAAAATCAAAATCAAACCCTCCTATTTGTTTATCTAGCCTAATATCAGTTGTTGTTTTAGTCATCTCAAGCCCCTTTGAATATTTTCATTGAGACTGACCCGGAGAGAGCCCTCTCCTGTTCTGGTAGGGCTAGCTACCAGACTGAGCGTGGTATGTTGTTACCCTGAACTCTGCCTTCCTTCAACCTGAGGTAGATTTAGGCACTAACATAGTGGCGGCCATACTAGGGAATAAAATGGTTTGCTTGTTGGTGTTATTTGTTTCATAAGCTACAGACGGAGCCAGAAGTCACGCCAGGTAGCCTTCGAAACACTTTTTTCTATGCATCAGCGAAGTAGATAAACACTGCTTCAGTCAATCTCCGGTCTAGCTTGTGAATGTGACATCGGAATTCTAGATTGTCTTACCCCAGTACACATATCAAGTTCAGATCTGATCATTGATGGTGGACAATGATCAGACATATGAAGGCTGAAACATTCACTTGGCGACTCCAACTCGATCCAGAGATTCCAGTGCTCGTTGATCCATTCATGCAATGGTAGGGTATGTGGCAAAACCTGTGCTTTGTGAAGTTGTAAAAGAAGTTAGAGATCAGTTAGTGGGTTTTGAAATTGATGAAGCATTTTTCATTGTCGTGCTTCAATGTTTGAAATCCCCGAAGTTTCCTCCTGAAGCTAAAACTGGTTTCTGCGAGTTACTTGTTGAAAGATTTGAGGAGGAGATTCAATATTTAAACGATCAGATCCAATCATATGAATTCCGAGATCCCAAAAAGTTCTTGGAAACTCTCCTTCCTTCAAAACAAGAAACAATAGAGCTGCCCGTGGATGTTTTCATTGACAGTGTGCAGCTGGAAGTATGTATTGCGGAGTTGGGGCAGCAAACAAAGTCTGGCTTTTGCGATCCTATTGCAACGTACATGGAAATGTTTTTCAGTTTGAATGATAGATCAAATTGTCTTTTACATAACCAGACTCGTTATGTGCGTGTATGGCTACCAGAATTTACATCTATGTCCCGTTTGAAGCACTCTCAAGCAGCATCCTTGTCACAGTTACTTGATTGGTTGATCCGGCATTACAACATTACTTGATCTATTGGTTTTGCAGCAAATTAGGGGAGATTTGTAAATAAATAAGCTGCCAAAGGCAACATTTCAGTTTCCTGTATTTGTTTATGTTTAGGTTGCAGTATGTATATGTTTTTGGATTGGTATGAGTTGTTTTGGGTTTGCAGTTATTGATTCCATTTCCCAATGGATGAAGGCACTGTCTGCTCTCCCAAAGATCTGTCGTTCTTGGAACCTCCAAGGAGCTACCATCCCCATTGGAGCCAATGTTAGTGTCAGTCTTTGTAGCCTTCCTCCAGTGATCAAACATGCTCTTACAAAGTGATTTTGAGGTGTCAGGGTCAAATTTTGTCATTTCAGTGAACCTTCAAGAAAAATTTGCTCACTAAGTACTAGGTCTAGGGTTTGATTTCACTCCTTCGAGATTTGTCTAAATTTCGGTCCATGTCACCATTCAGCTGAGTGTACCATCATTCAGAGGGTTTTCATCATCATGCCAGATTCCAAAGGGTCATTTTACACCTTGTTCATGCTTCAGTTGTGCCTAGGTAAGGTTCATTTCCCTCTCCTAGGGTTTTGGAGGTAATTGCTCTTGGATGGTCAAATCATCATCAAAAATTGTATCCTAATGTTCATACACCTTCCCCTATCCTTAATGTACCTGATTAAACACTTCCCATCACTGAGATCCCCCAAATTCCTCATTTTTGCACAAACCCTAGTTTCTTGCTACAACTTGGCAATTTTCTAGGCTAGGCCTGTGTTTTTCCCTTTTCGACCCCTTCCCCTCACTCAATCTCTGAAATTCCACTTTCCCATGCTTCCTAACATCCCTCCCTACTTCCAAAAATTTCCCCAAGAATTTATAAGCCCCTTATCCCCTTCATTTCGCTTCATTTCGACAAATCCCTTGTTTCACATCGGGATAGGTTTCAATCAAATGATGTTTCAGAGAAATAAAAGATGCATTTTGGAAAATTGAGAGAGGTTTTTGTCCCAAACATTCCAAGGAAGAAAAACCTCCTTCACTTTTTACACAGGTGTCATGGTATTAGATAAATTTCAAAAATACCATTGCCTCAGGAGAATTGAATGCACCTCTGAAGTGACCTTGGGAAAATCAAGATTTCTCCTTGCTTGGTTGGCCAAATGACTTTCTTGATGAGTCAAATGATAAACAGACACAAATATATTTCCAATGAGCTATCATGAGCTCAATTTGGAGTTGAAGAATACCTTCAAAAGTTTAATGCAACAGCACTCTGCCTTGAGGCAGCCTCATTCTGCTCATTTTGACCAGTCTTGGGAGATTTGATTTTTGACAGGGTAAATGAACTCCAAATTGAAAAATTCCGCTTGGGTTGGAAAGTAGACTCAAAGATATTTCCACTGATATATCATGCACCCAATTTGGACTTTGGGAATTGCCCCAAAAACAGGCTCAAAGTGGCGCGATGCATTGAGTTTTTGAGCACGGCGCATAGAGAAATTTTGCCTCATTTTCACTCTTCAGCTCAAAAATTCGCCCAGTTTTGACTAGTTTTACATTTTCATGTGATGATTGACCTACCATGATGTAATTTGATGACTATGATGTAAATTTGGCATGTTTTTACTTGTTCTAGAGGATTCATTCACTAAAAAGTGAAAATTAAGTGAATGGATCAGTTTCCTAGCATATAGAGGCAAGTTGTTTGGTTGCCTAGATTTTAGCTCCATGTTTAGAATTGGTTGAAACAGCTCCTAAAAGGATGAGCTCGACCCCTAGAGGCATGGGATGGAGTTAGGATGGTCTATATATTGTATTTTCTGAGACATTTTCAGGGTTGGATACTTGGGAAAAGTTTGGCACCTCATTGTATATTCTTTTCAGATTTTTGGCAAAGGAAAAACCAGAGTTTTGCAGCACTTGTTGGGATCCTTGTGGCTTCTAAGTTTTGATGATTTTCTTCTCATGTTATTGTAAGTTTCATCAATTTTATATGTATGCCATTTCCCTTCTCTATGCTTCTGAATTAAACAAATGAGTAATTGAGGTAGAATTCATTGATTTGCTGGTGCTCTGCCTTAGACTTTTGTTTAGTTTTATATGTTTTTCGTCAGTTTGAAGAGGATCCTTGCACTCCCTTGCCCTCTTCAGCTCCTCAGCAGTATTTTCAACCCATTCATTTGATCTAAGACATCAAAGTCATTGCCTATCCTGCCCCAACTTGAACTCTACAAGAATTTGGCCTCATCCCCAAGCCCAAAATTGTTTTTCCCTTTTTCCAACAAAAAACCCCTAAAAATCAAAATCAAACCCTCCTATTTTTTTATCTAGCCTAATATCAGTTGTTGTTTTAGTCATCTCAAGCCCCTTTGAATATTTTCATTGAAATTGACCTGGAGAGAGCCCTCTCCTGTCCTCGTAGGGCTAGCTACGAGGCTGAGTGTGGTTTGGTGTTGTCCTTCTTCTACCTTATTTCAGCCTAAGGTGGATTTGGGAACTAACACGCTCTTCCGACGAAAATTAAAAAATATTTAAAAAAATTAATCGTCGGTCTTCCGACGAAAATTAAAAAATATTTTAAAAGAAATAAACGTTGCTCTTGCATCCTGGACACACATGGTAGCAGAATCCTGAATCCTAACTGTAATCATAAATGGAGTCAATTTGGTGGGATTCCAACTATAAATTGGCACCTAAATCGTTTCAGAATTAGGGAGTTGGGTTCTATGTTTATTCCAGCAGCTAATTCTCTGATTTTTCTTTGAACCGAAGAAAAAACTGAGAAAAGTTTCTTATTTCTTTGATGAGAGGAATTTTATTATTGGTCACTATAAAGAAGGTTCTTTGTTTGTTTATTACTACAGCTAAACTCTTGAGTTTTCTTTGAAACGAAGAAAAAGCAAAGTTTCTCATTTCGTAACTTTCTTGGAACTTTCTCAATAGTCACGGTAAGAAAGAAGACTATAATTGTTTTTCACTATATAGTGTTTAAGTTTCAAAAAATTTATTCGAAAATAAGTTTATTCTCTTATTGAAACTTTTTGAAATCGTATATTTAGGATGTCAAAGTCAAACGTGGCAAGGTAAAGTTCAGTGGTCTTAGACATTTCCAAAAACCATTTTATACAACTGGTTTGTAAAGTCTCTGCCTTTACAAAAACCCAACAAAATTTCTCAGGGCTTTCGTTCCCCCGCTATAGGCTGATCTAAGGCTTGTTAGTCCTCTTTCAGGGCTCGAACCTCCTCCCTTTGCACAAAACAAAACCCTAACTTTAGCCTCGGAATTTTTGGTGTTTTCCTGCTCCTTATTTCAGCCTGGACAAAGCCCTCCTAAGGCACAAATTACCCACAAAATTCTTGGCCTATCCACCAGGGCAAACTCAGCCTCTTTCCAACTCAAACATACCATAAAATTTTGCTCCTGAGATTTTTCATATCCTTCGTGGGCTAATGTAGACACAAGATGAGTTGATATTTTGGTTCTGTTCTCACATGCATGTGACATTTAGTGAGATTGAGCACATAGAGCTGTTAACCAGTATTTGATTACACCTCAAACAAGTTGAAGCCCACACGCTGAATAATGGGCATTCTTTCAAATTTCAAGTTAATAGATTCCCAATAATATTAAAATGTAAACATTTCAAATAATGTTCACTAAATATCTCCAAGGACGGTGAAAATATATCATGATCTACAGAAGCAAGAAAGAATAGCGAATTTAACAAAGAATATGATCCTACCTCCTTTTCTAGTCAATACTATAACCCTCTTAAATTAAGCTACATGTCTGGTCCACTTTCACCACTCATTGAGAATTCATCAGGTAAAGGCAAGCCTAATTCAGAGTAAACAAGTTGAATGATCTTACGAGAGGTTCCTCCTAGAGACATCTTATTTACAGTTATTTCAATTGCAAAATTATGATTTGGATCACAAAGGGCAGTTGAGCCACCAATCATTGAGTGTCCAAAAGCCATATTTCTAGTCTCAAAACCCACAGTATGTTTAGCATTATACCTCCTAAAGCCAAGTCCAAATTTTCCATCTGGGTGGACTAGTTCTTCATATTGACCAAGACCTAGAAAAGCTTGATGTATATCAGTTCTATCAAAAAGTGATGCAGATGCATTTTCTGACTCATCGTGAAAACAAGATCCATTCATTACATTGTCTTTCTTGGGCTCTGTTGTCTTCTTTTCTTCCTTCCTACTACTTCTCACACAGTTACAAGTATTACTCTTTTTTTTTTTTAGCTTCCCCGGAAGGGAAGATTGGTATGTGAGGATGGCTACCCAGTGGAGGCTCACTCAAAGAAGGTCCAGGAGGAATAACACCACCTATAGAAAGCGATGCATAGTATCTTGCCAATGCACGGGCAGAACAATGTCCATTTTCTGCTGGTATGATTTCTCGCCAGATAAAAAGCATATTGAAAAAAGAAGGCAAGGCAGATATCGCTTCTGCAATGTCACCAAATGCGGTTGCCCCCTCAAGTTTAGTAGAATCATTTTCTTCTTGGGAAATTCTGGTAAAATTCATGGAACAACCTTCTGCATATCCTGCATGTCCAGAGAAAGTGAAGCAAGTCGAGATTCCAATCCAAAGGAGGGGAGCAAGCCTTAGGGTATCATCTAATTTGTTTTTTCAGATCTGATTTTTTTGGCCCACGACATATGGTGGTTTGATGTATGGAAGAAAAAGAAAAGTTTTATGTTGAAACTGCATTCTAATCAGGCTACAATGGATTATCTTTATTGTAGCAATCGAGGATAGTTATTGGAGGTTTCAAATTAGCCTTTGGAAAGGCCTTTCGCAAGCTTATTTTCATCTCATAGCCCCGACTCCATAGCCCAAAGTATAAGCCACTTATTCTCTTCAATTCACCAAATTTATAGTGTATTCCACTTAACTAATATGATTTTCTGATTTACCTTAACAAATGGATTAGTGATTTTATCTAAGGCATTCCTTGCTTGTGCTAGAAAATAAACAGCCTAAAGTGTGAATGATTGCCGCCAATGTGACCATGGATGGTGTCTTGAAGTTTCCCTTGGGTCTGTACTTGATGAATGGAATTATCTTTTGAACTACAAATTTTAACGCTAACATGTCACATAAACTGCAATAGTTTTTTATTTGCATCATGTAAACCTGATTGGGAAAAGAATATCATTCAAGAAGAAGAGCAGCGAAAAATATTATATCTGTCATTTAATCTTTGCATCAGACTCAGTCAATTATCTTTTGTATTTTTGAGAATCAAGATTCAACATTTAAGTTTTCATTTGTTGCTTTAGGAAACTATCTGTTTGTACAAGAGCTCAAACTTACAGAAACACAAACCTCAATGGAAATTTTATGAAATAATATTTACCTATCAGCTTATGTTTGGAAGCTCGATAAAACATACATAGAAACTGAGTCAACAAAGTGATATCTTGATTCTCAAATCCAGCAAAAATCTTGTTTCAAGCATGAACAATTGTAGGTAAAAAAACATCTTATACACTCCTTCTTACTTTTTTAGTACCTTTAGTTCTCATGAGGAGACTGCAAACTTTACTGAGAGAAGGATTAAACAACCTTTCTACTTCAGATCCAGAGTCTTCCAAATACAATGCTCCCTCAAACAGGGTTTACATAGTTTAAAATTGTTTCATCTAATGTAGGAAAACAGACTTGTATGAAAATACTCTACCATTCAAAAGGATATCCTAAGGCCTACATGCTCAGATTATAGTTCTAAAAAAATGTTCCCTAAACCATACCTGAATTACACTTATTCTTATAAGCCTCTACTTAAATGAACCCCAAAAGTCAAGGATCAAAAATCATTGAATAAAAACACATATATGGATGCTCTTTTGGTCGGAAAAAAGGGCAAAAAACTAGACTCAAGAGCTATCCAAAGAAATTATTGTGTGGATGAGGGCCTTCGATACTTCAAATGCATGAGTCAAGATTATGGCATTGCGCCTACCCTGGAGCACTGTGCTTGCACAGTTGATATTCTTGGTTGAGCTGGGCACATGAAAGAGGTGCTCACCTTTATCAGGAAAATGCTAATAGAACCTGATGCTGGTGTGTGGGGGACACTGCTTGGTGCCTACAGAATTCACCACAATATTAAGCTAGGAAAATATGTTGCAAAACATCTTATTAAATTAGATCCTGATAATGCTGCAAACTATGTACTGTTTTCAAACATATATGCTACGGCTGGAAGGTGGGATGAAGTGATGAAGGTGAGAGCAATGATTAAAGACACTAAATTGAAAAAGAGCCTAGGATGCAGCTGGATCGAGGTCAAGAACAGAGTCCATTCATTTGTTGTTGGAGACAGATCACACAAACAATCAGAGCTGATATATTCAATGGTGGATTTATTGGCTAGGAAGATGAAAGATTCAGGGTATATGCCAAATCTAGTGCTTTAAGTTGTTAGATGGAATCTGGGGAAAATAATGTGCAGAGAGAAGAAAAGGTACACAAATTTCCTCAAAGCTAATTATTTACGGGATGCACAAAATAAGAAAGTCATGAACAAAAGTTTTTTTTAAATTGGAAAGTAAAAATCATGGCCATTCCAGATATGAGTGTTAAAACCCTGGAACTGTCAATTATTGCAAACCAGGTAAAAATAAAAATAGTCTCGATAGCTCATATCATAACAAGGCTTTATTGGTAGAAAGAAAACTTTAACAACACATACTGAATCTAATCCCTAAACCCTAATGCATACGACTAGAGCAATATGTTAATGGCCTAACTCGTGAAACCCTAAAAACAAGAGAAAATAGAACATGGGTCTTCAAAATTTTAATCGATCTGCTTTGATTCGAGATATAATCAATAGATTTCAACGGCAAAGAAAGAATCTATAAATTATCGTATTGACATGTTGAAAATAGAACTAAAATACAAAATAAACCACAAATAAAGTGTGAAATTCGCAGATTCACCTATGATGGAGCCAATTACAGTTGGAATTCCTTCCAACTTGTGGAGCGAGCGGACAGCTTCACAATCTGTGGACTCAAACTTCGAACTTTGTAACCTCCAGTGCCTTCCTTTTTTCTTATTGTTAGTCGAACACCCTTGCGCTAGAAACACAAAGGCGAGATCTCATAAGAACAAACCGGATTTGTTATTTATAACCTAATGTATCAGAGAAGAAGAAATAAATCACCAGACTTCAACCAAATGTATCATAGTAGACCTGCAACAGGCACTCGGGATCAATTTCTTTACTTACCGCATCCTTCCTCCAAACCTGCGACAGTATGGTCGCATCCTTCCTCCAAACCTGCAATAGTATGGCAGAATCCTTCCTCAAAACCGGTGATAGTATGGCCGCATCCTCCCTCCTTCCTTGGACAGACCATGCAACCGGAGGGAAATGAACGAGGGAAATTAAAACTTTTGATATTTTTAAATTTTTGACATTTTGAAATGAAATACGTGTGTTTTTTAAGGCCACTCAAATTCCATTAAATAAAATGTGTGAGAATTTTCTTGGGGTTAATAAGGGGTTTGGGTAAATAAGTGGTATTGTTGATTATAAATAATTATTAATGAGATTATATCTAAGACATTTATTTAAATTATTAATTGTATAAAATTGTTGAATTTTTATGTCATAAACTAGGGATTTTGGTTGATTTTTTAATCTAATTATGTGATATTAAAGATGAATTATGGTTACTTAAAAATAAGTTTTATGTGGTTAAAATGGAAGTTTTAATGTTATGGTAGAATGATTATTTTCAATGAAATTTTTGGTTTAGTAAGGATAACTCATCTATGGACATTTTCCATGATTTTTAAGATGGAGACAATATAGGAAAGGTGATACTTAAAGGGCTGCCACATGCTTTAGAAATTTTATATCTATTGGTTTATAGCCATTAGAGGTGGAAAAATATCCTAAGCTCTAGATATAAGTTTGTTCCAACTTAGCTATATCTTGAAAAACAAATTTTTATTGACGTCAAGGATATGATAGAAATTTGGTGGGTTTTAGGGTAGTCTTGTCATGAAATAAATGTAATGTAGTTACTAGGTAGGTAGGGGGAACCATTTTGGTGGAACTTGGCCATAAATGGGACATCTATCCATGCATAGTTTTTTAAGAACAAATACACCTAGTGGATTATCATTGTATGGGAATCACTTTAGGATCTAGGCTACTGTGCACACACTAACTAAAGGGATATTAGTGAAACCAATAAAAGTATTATAGGTTCTTTTATATAAATAGGTGCTCTTGTGTTCTCATTGGTTAGTTTTGGGAAAATGACAATAAATTAAGAGAAGTTATAGGTGCTTTTATAGAAATAGGTGTTCTTGTGCTCTCATTGGTTAGGTATGGGAAAATGAAAATAAAGTAAGAGAAGGATTTGACTACTGGACAATTAGAGGAATGATTCCACACAAAACCAAGCGTGGTGCTGCAGCACTTTCTAGGCTAAGGGCTTTTGAAGGGGTTCCCCCACCATATGACCGGAAGAAGAGAATGGTCATTCTAGATGCTCTGAAAGTGTTGAGGCTTCAGCCAGGTCACAAGTATTGTCATCTAGGAAGGCTTTCCAAAGAAGTTGGCTGGCATCACTATGACACTATCACGGAATTAGAAGGGAATAGAAAGGCAAAGGCTCAGGTATCATATGAGAGAAGGAAGCAATTGGCATAATTGAGATCAAAAGTAGTGGAGTTAGCCAAAAAGAAGCTTGCCCTAGAGATGGATAAGATAAAACTTGACAACATATTGGTCAATTTCCTTGACCCTTTATTGGTTATTCAGAAGGATTATGAATACACCACCGTTAATATCAAGGTAACCCCTAGTAGATCAAGGACTACAAGTTGTAGTTTTCGTCTGAACATCAACATACCACAACCATGCTTACAACCAGGATATGTTTTTTGAGGAGGAGAAATCTCGTCGAGATCAACATCAAGAATCCATTGCAAAAAAAAAAATTAAAACTTGTGGTGATTCCAAATAAGCATAGATGAATAGCTACAATAGATTTCGAATGTGGAAATTATGGAGGAAAAAGATGAAATTAATATTCCTTTTTCATTCGAGCGAGAGGAAAATCAATCATCAATGAAAATTCAAAATTTTCAAGCTGAGCAGGATCAACCAAATTGGGGGAAGAGTTTGGGGAACCTTCATAAGTGAATGGAGCCTATATGACATGGCTACGAGCTATCTACCCCCACACAATCCGATATGAAAATAGTAAACATTTTAGGCATAGGGTTAATTAACCCCACACATAGGGATTACATAGGTTTTTTTCCCATGCCACATGCTCATGAACTGAAATCTCTCTTTACTGTCAATATGTGCATATGCAGCAACAAGACATCTATTCAATTTTACTAGTTGGGTGGCTCTTATAAGAACCATGCCAGACATGTAATATTGTCAGATAACGAGGATTGCAACATTGTCTTAATCTCCAGGCATTAGGGATTACAGAGGTTTTGTTCACACGCCTCCACCATTCTAGATTCAGCCTACAAACATATTATGGGATTCCAGAGGAGATCTTCCTCCACCCAATAGCCATGAGGGATTCCATAGGTTTTGGTTCCACATCTCCACCCTTCTATTTAATTAGGAACCGGCCTAGATAACCAAGCAATAGCCATGCTTAATGAAAGGCGAAGGGCTCCAAGTCTTGCAGCTCTATCCCATGACCAAACAAAGGCACAACTAGCTAGGGAGAAACCGGCAAATGGGCCGCATGAATGTGCACAGGGCACCTGTGCGGTCACAACTTAGCAAATTTGATACGGCCACCCTCAAACGAAATGACCGACTCGAACGTGTTTGGCGCCCTCACACGGTGTGCACGACCGAACAAAGGCACAAGGGAGAAAACGGCAAACGGGTCACACGAATGTGCAAAAGGCACCCTTGCAGTCACAACTTAGAAAATTTGATACGGCCGCCCTCAAATGAAACAACCTAACCCAACCCGAACGCATTTGGGCAGGCACCCTCACACGGTGCGTCCGACCAAACGAAGGCACAAGGGGGAAAACAGCAAATGAGCCACACGAACGTGCACAAGGCACCCCTGCAATCACAACTTAGCAAAATTGATACGGCCGCCCTCAAACAAAATGACCTGACCCGAACGCGTTTGGGCAGGCGCCCTCACATAGCGCGACACGACGTGCACGATCGAATGAAGGTACAAGGGAGCAACCGGCAAACAAGCCGCATGAACGTGCACAGGGCACTCGTGCGGTCACAACTTAGAAAATTTGATACGGGCGCCCTCAACCGAAACGACCCAACCCAAATGCATTTGGGCGAGCGCCCTCAACCAGAATGACCCGACCCAAACATGTTGGGGTGGGCGCCCTCAACCAAAACAACCTGACTTGACCCGAACGTGTTTGGGCGGGCGCCTTCACACGGCGCGCCCGACTGAACGAAGGCACAAGGGAGAAAATCGAAAACGAGCCGCACGAACGTGCACAAGCCACCCCTGCAGTCACAACTTAGCAAATTTGATACGGCTGCCCTCAAACGAAACGACCCGACTTGAATGTGTTTGGGTGGGCGCCATCACATAGCGCGACACGATGCGCATGACTGAACGAAGGCACAAGGGAGCAACCGGAAAATGGGCTGCATGAACGTGCATAGGGCACCCGTGCGGTCACAACTTAGCAAATTTGATACGAGCGCCCTCAACTGAAACGACCCGACCCAAACACGTTTGGGTGGGTGCCCTCAACCGACTTGAGCCAACCCGAACGTGTAATTTGGGCGGGCGTCCTCAACCGAAACGACCCAACTCGAATAGGTTTGGGTGGGCACCCTCAAACGAAATGACATGACGTGCCCGATCGAATGAAGGCACAAGGGAGAAAACGGCAAATGGGCCGCACGAACATGCACAAGGCACCCATGTGGTCAGAACATAGAAAATTTGATACGGCTGCCCTCAAACGAAATGACCCGACCCAAATGCTTTTGGGCAGGCACCCTCACATGGCACATTTGGGTGAGCACCCTCACACGACGCGTTTGCGCAGGCACACAGACTGAACGAAGGCACAAGGGAGAAAACGTAAAACGGGCCACATGAATGTGCAAAAGGCACCCGTGCGGTCATAACTTAGCAAATTTTATACGGCCGCCCTCAAACGAAACAACTTGACCCGACCCGAACGCGTAATTTGGGTGGGCGCCCTCACACGACGCGCCCGACCGAACGAAGGCATAGGGGGGCAAACGGAAAACGAGCCACACGAACGTGCACAAGGCACCCCTGTGGTCAAAACTTAGCAAATTTGATACAGCCACCCTCAAACGAAATGACCCGACCCGAGCGCATTTGCGCGAGCACCCTCACACGGCGTGACATGGCGCGCACGACCGAACGAAGGCACAATTGAGAAACCAGCAAACAAGCCACACAAACGTGCACAGGGCAGCCGACTCTTCTTATGAGAACTCTTCAATTTGATAATAACCTTGTACCAAGAGTACAATTATGAATACCTCCCTAGTTAAGAGGCAGAGTGTTGGAAAATGTAACCAGTTTCGAACTTCACAATAATCAATGTACTCAAATTATTATATATATTTTATTTTCCAAGAAAAAAGAAGAAAGACAAATATTATTTTTGAGCATTGGATTCATGCCCTAGTTTGATGATCATCTTGGTAAAGCATGTTATTCATGCTTCTAGGTTTTGTCCATTGTTATGTACCTTGTGCTTCTAGGTTTTGTCCTTTGTTATGTACCTTGTGCCTGCAAGTATTTCCATTGATCTCGGACATTTACCTTAGTTTAATTTTCTTTTTAAATTTAACCTCTTGCTACATTGTTTATCAAATATACAGAAACTCTTTCTAATGTATTTCATTGTCCTTATATTTCTCTTCATTATTTCCTACCACATCCCCCCACTCCTCCTATCAGTGTTCCTTTGCACCTCTCAGTGCAATTGCTAGTATAATTTTTCTTTTGCACAGAAATTTCGTCCACTAAAAGTGAAAAAAAACTTTCATTTACTAACGTGGACTAATGAAAGGGATTCTAATCGAATTTTTTTAAATAATTTATTATTGAAATTGATGATTTTTTATTTTTATTTAAGGATAAAGGGATTGTTAAAGAGGGTGATGTTGAGAAGTTTATATGGGTTTTGAAAGATGGTGTGGTTTTCTAATGTATGAATGTCTTTTGATGGAGACCATGTTATTTTGTAAAATATTTTAAGTGTGTTGATAGAGGTTGATTCAATAATGAATTATATGGACCATGTAATAGGGTGACTATATTTTTTAAGGGTTTAGATCTTATGCTATGGAGGGAAGTACTGTTGGGAGGAGCCCATGTGGCCGAGAGTAGTCATTGTAGGGAGCGAAAATGTTGGATGGAATTTTTCTTTTATATCTTCCTTAATAGGTTAAAACATTTAAAAATAGCTTGTTTAAGGTGATTATCTCTCCATGTAAAGGATTTGTGGACCATTGGTATGGTGTGGTGGAGTTCACCATCTCCAACAAATCACCTATAGCTAGTAAATGTACATAGTAGCATCACAATATCTATATAAACCAATGGTGTAATATATTTATTATAACATTATGTAGCTAGTAAATGTACATAGTAGCATCACAATATCTATATAACCAATGGTACGTAATATATTTATCATAATTAATGTTATAGAAGCATAAACAATCATTATGCAACAAAAGGTTATAAATTGAAATTTAGATTTACCTTGTAATAATGATAAGTAATATTTTTTCCCAAAAGTTGTAATTTATCACTCTAAGATATAGTTTTAAATATTTTATTATATTTCTATTCATAAATTGCATATTTATATTAATAAATATTTATCATTTTAATTTTAAATTACGTTGTAAGGCACTCACCTTATAGAATCATATGTATGATTTGATACAATGGGTATTGGCCATTAGATGGTGTAAATTACCATCAAATATCACGCCATTATAGACTTTTTGGATTCATATGTGAGGCATGGGATTTGATGACGTTTCTAAAACATATGTCGGTCTTGCGACGTTTTGGAGCAAAACGTCGCAAGACCGACGTATATTTTAGAAACGTCACATTTCCGATGTTTTCTCCAAACCGTCGCAAGACTGACGAATATGTTAGAGACGTCACATTTCCGACGTTTTGTCCAAACCATCGCAAGACCGACGAATATGTTAGAGACGTCGCATTTCCGACGTTTTTTCCAAACCGTCACAAGATCGACGAATATGTTAGAGACGTCGCATTTCTGATGTTTTGTCCCAAAAACGTCGTAATACCGACAAAAAATTTAGAACATCGCATTTCCGACAACATTCATAAACGTTGCAAAAGCGACGATGTCCCTAAACGTCAGTATAGCGATGGTTGTTGGCCAGATTTGAAAATTTGATAAAAATTGGGGAAATTTTCGACGTTACGACAAAAGTGTCGGAACTAAAGTGTCGGAATTTTGTTCAAATTTACTAGTGATTGTTTTTCTTGCAAAGCCATCTAGGACTTGGTCACTGAAGGGAAAAGGAAAATGGTCCTTCTTTGTAGTTGTGTTAAGTTCCCGATAATCAAGACGGATTCTTCACTTCCCATTCTTCTTCACGACTAAAACAAGAGATGACACCCATTCACTGTCTAAAATGGGGTATATGAACTCTGTATCTAGTGGCTTTTGTAATTCCTGTTTCACAATATCCTTAATTTTTGGTTTCATCCTTCTCTGGGGTTGGCGCACATGCTTTCATCCCTCTCTGATTTAAATATAATGAGTACAAAATAAATGATGCACACCTTTCATTTCCTTATAATCCCAAGAAAAATCATCGAGGTGTTGCCCCATCACATTACATAACTATTATTCCTTCTCAATAGAGAGAGAGAGAGAGAGAGAGAGAGAGAGAGGTGTTGATATTTAGGGCTATGGAAGGGCTAATTTCCACAATATTTGCATGTTCTAAGCCAGAGTCAATAAACCACAAATAATTCCAAGTACTACTCTCAGATTCTTTCAGCAATTCATCAACTTGTATGGAAGTGGGAGGTTGATTCTATAAAATATGGTCAATAATTTCATCTTCATCAAGTTTCCCATGCCCCCCCATGACATTGTTTAATGTAAATACTAGGTAGGGGGTTGTCTGATACAATTCATTCTCTTCCTCGTCCTCTAACCATAACGGTAAATCATGTTCAATAGAGGGTTGAGCAAGAGGATACAACACAAGCTGTTTTGATAAATGTCCATTTTTAATAGTCATGTTCCCAGCCCTACAACTAAGGTAGACATTAGCAGTGGCCAACCAAGGTCTTCCTAAGATGAGAGGATAGCCATTAAAATTGGTTTTGGGATAGAGGACTAGGAAATCAGTGGGGTACTCCTAGGAGTCAATGGAGACCATGACATCCTCAATAATTCCCTCAAGAGCTATTATGTATTTCTCTGCAAGTTGCATCATTTTGGTGGTATTTCTTAAATACCATTGGAGATTTAGCTTCAACATGGTTTCCCTAGTCATCACATTGATTTCATCCCCAAGATCAATCACACTACAAGGAAAAGACCCTCTAGCGTATTTTTTTGAGGAATCCCTTATAAAAATACCCCAGACATTCGTTTCTAGCGGAGGTTACTAGAGGAGGTTGGTGGGCGGAGGTGTTTGTGGATGTATTTTGTCCGGTGCGCTTATCACCGTAAAACACACCGGTGCATTCAACACGAGAAATCACCGGTGCACACAAACATTGGCACACCAAAAATTGTGTGCTCCTTACACACCCACCTGGTGCGTTTCATTTCTATAGCACGCCGGTCCTTTACAACACTTCTAGACCGGTGCCTCATAAAAAGCGCACGAAAATAGAAACTGCCTAGTGCGGAATGAAGAAAACGCACCAGTGCTCCCTTAAATCTCATGCACTGGAACAGGGTTGAATAATAATAAAAATTACGGCCAAAAAACACACAAAACATTGGCACACCAGACACCGATGCTCCATACACACCCACCTGATGCGTTGTATTTCTCTAGCGCACCAGTTCTTTACAACACTTCCGCACCGGTGCCTCATAAAAAGTGCATGAAAACAGAAATCGCCCGGTGTGGAATGAAGAAAATGCACCGATGTGCCCATAAACCTCGCGCACCATAACGGGGTTAAATATAAAAAAAAAAATTACGACCAAAAAATTGCACAAAACATTGGCACACCAGACACCGTGCGCTCCGTACACACCCTCCTGATGTGATTTATTACTGTAGTACCACGATGCTTTACAAAGAATTTGCACTGGTGCCTCATAAAAATCACGCGAAAACATAAACCACCTGGCGTGGAATGACAAAAACGCACCAGTGCATCCATAAAACCCCACGCACCAGAACGGGGTTAAATAAAAAAAATTACGACCAAAAAACCGCACAAAACATTGGCACACCAAACAATGTGCACTCTATACACACCCTCCCGATGTCTTGTATTACAGTAGCGCACCAGTGCTTTACAAACTATCCGCATTGGTGCCTCATAAAAAGTGTGCGAAAACAGAAACCGCTCGGTGCAGAATGAAGCAAACACATCGGTGTGCCTATAAAACCCCGTGCACCGGAACAGAGTTAAATAAAAAAATTTATGTCCAAAAAACCCCATTTTTCACTTTTCTCAGTGCTACAGAGCTCTCAACCACCAGTGCAATTTATCCTTATCTGAGCTTCCCTGACATCGATGCTCCCATTGCACGCACTGCTGCTGTGCATTTCCCACAAATCTCCAGCTTGAATTTTGCAAAATGGTGGACAAATTTTATTTTGAAAATTCTACAGCCAATATGCCTCCTCGAAGAGCAAATGTACAGGTATTTTTCTTGTTTTTCCATAATTAATCCTTTTAGCAGATTATAATTTCAAATAACCTTAAAATTAACCATTTAAAAGGAAAAAAAAAAATTGTCGCGTGGTGCGCTCGAGCCGTTCAGCTCGCACCGTAGCTGGTGCCAATGGTATCCGCACTGGTTCTGGGGCGGTACCGATAAGCGCACCGTGTTATTTAAAAAAAAAATAAAAAGTGCGGTGCGGTCGTTTACCAGGCCGCACCGTTGACAATGTGGAATAGCAACAACACGGTGCGTTGACTAAATTATCCGCCCTGGGGCAGGTAATGTTGTCAGCGCACCGCATACCACATTTCAACATGATCAACGATTCGGCTTGGTAAACCGGTGCTAACGGTATCCGCACCGGTTCCGGGGCAGTACTGAAGGAGCACCGTGTTATTTTAAATTTTTTTTAAAAGTGCAGTGCGGTCGGTTATCTGGCCTCACCGTTGACCTAGTGGAATAGCTGCGACGCGGTGCATTGACCAAAATAGCAGCCCCAGGACGACTATTTTTGTCAGCGCACGGATTTTTGTATTTTTCCTGCGTCAACGGTGCAGCCTTGTAAAAGGCCGCATCGTTCACTATGTCACGATGGCAGGAGGTCGGTCCACTTACTTAACTATACACCCCGAGGCGTAGATTTTTGTCAGCGCACCGCCCTCCTAACACCGTACATAGTCAACGATGTGCTAAAACATTTTCTGTAGCACCGTCCTTGGGGTGCTTAATATTATTAGGTGCACCGACGCCAGTGCACTCCATAGAAAGACGCACCGAGACCAGTGCGTGACTGTGTTTTTGGCGCACCGATTTTTTTTTTTTTTTTTTTTTCAAAAAAAAATTATATATGTATATTATTAAATACATGTCTCATAAAAAAATTGTGTTTAATATGTAAATCATTCAGAGACTTGAAAGGAGAGAAGAGGGGGAACAACAACAACAACAGGCGAAGCAGTATAACATGGTTCACCTGTGGGAGGCACGAGAGAGGGAGAAAGACGCGTACCCTTGCCCTATTATAGCAGCTACGCAGGGGCTCCTAAGGTAGGTAGGCCTCCTCAAGTTCTATGAGGAGGCTACTTCCGTAAAGGGCCATAGTTTGTTTTTGAGACATCTTATGTGAAGAAGGAATGCCCAGCAACAGGCTTTCCGAGTTGGTATCAACCAGTGGTACACGCCCACTGAGGAGGATATATATTTCATTACAGTGCTATCAAGGAGAGGGGTGGATTTTCCCTCGTTCCCAGAGGTTCCAGCTGGCTGTGTAACAGGGAGTCAGTTATTTTACTCCCAAAGATACATTGGAGAAAATGTATTGTCTCCTGCAGAGTTTCGGGTCGTTGGAGTTCAGTTACGTATTGGTGCATTTGGTAGGGAGGAGGTGCAGTGTCTCTCACTTATCATTTCAACCATTTCTCACAACACTAGTGACAGGCAACACATTATTTGCTTGCTTTTATATTATGTTGATTCTTTAGTACAAGAGCCACGACTTGTGAAGTGGTCTGCAATTTTTTTGCGGCAATTCTGTATAGCCTTAGATAGATGTCGTTCTCATGCATAAGGGAGGGTGAACTTCCCTTTTGCTTTAGAGATTTTTTGTTTATTTTTTGAGAGGTTTCCAGAGACAAGGCCTGCTTTTCTTCGGTAGCCTCGTAGGATGACGTTTGAGGCACATATACACATGTGGTGGCAGATGGTACCCAAGAGGGACGAGACTTTGTTTCCAGTGAGGATATCGCAGGATGCACTAGAGTTGCTAGCCAGTGTTGATGAGCATCCCTTCGTTATGGTCCCCTCTCCTTACACGGGTTTGGATTCGCGAGGGTGGGCCAACATCCTCGTCACAGCTAATGAGCTGCCAGATGATAGAGGTAATATTGTTGTTTTATATATTTAAAATTATTCTAGCATGTTCTTTAACTTGTTTTTATTAAATTGTGTAATGAAATTGTCTAATTATTCTTGTGTACTTGTATATATTTTGTAGACATTGGCTCTTTTGATGGCGAGGAGATGTCGGCACCACCACATGATCCATGTGTGGATCTTGATGACGTTCAGGGAATGCCAGATGTCGAGGATCATCAGAAGGCCAGTGCTAGGCGTGGTCGACTTGATGCTAGATACCGGATGGAGTTGGGCGACCAACTCAGTGCATTGATTGTTGAGGCGAGCATTAGGCCCACTCATTAAAAAGACATAGAGGTCGATGATAGGCTATGACAGATGTGGAGAGGCATGTCGCGTGACATGTACAGCCTGATGCGGCATGTTGTAGGAGTTACAACAGCTGTTACGCGACTGACGAGGACTGTTGAATGTTATAGGCGTGGTCGAGCCATAGCACGTGATGGATAGTCCACGAGCAGCGACTAATCATCTCATGATCGTTCACCTCGCGTCGCTCCAGATGAGCATGAGCCTCCACTAGCATCCAATAGCAGTTATCATGGAGATGAGGCTGGACCATTGGCCACGTCTAGTCAGCAGCTTGCAGCATCCATCAGTACTCATGATCATGAGCAGGCTGGACCATCAACCATTGAGGCTGCACCATTGACTGAGCAAGCCTCCACTAGTATTGATATTGACATTTTACTACCACCAGCTGATCCATGACATTTATATTATAGTTGTATATTTTTAACATTATTCAATTATATATATATATATATATATAGAGAGAGAGAGAGAGAGAGAGAGAGTCCATGTATTTTATGTCCTTGTTGCAGTTGTACTTAATTTACATGTTGGTGATCATCATGATGTGTATATAGTTAGGTCATGTTAGATATGTTCATTTAATGTGCAGCTTGCAGATAGATGTGTATGTGATAGCATGAGTTATTTGACATGAGATGTATATTTGATGTTTGTGTTGTGATGATGTTAATATATAATGTTAATTGTGTTTTGTTAGATGATCATGATCACGATGATGTTAGCGATGTTGAATGTGTTTTTTAGTCAAATATTATGTTTGTACGATGGTTATCATGAACGTGATGTTTATTAATTAATTTAATACTACATAATAATGATATTGTAAAATTGTAATATTTGTAATTCTAATTGTATTTCTAAAATTGTAATTGTAATGGTATATATGTAAATTTGTAAATTTGTAATTGTAATTGTAATTTTTTAACTTGTAAAATTGTAATTGTATATATGTAAAATTCTAAAATTGTAATTGTAATTGTAATTGCACGTGAAATTGTAAAATTCTAATTCTAATTGTATGTAAAATATTTGTAAAATTTTAATTGTATTACTGTGAATTGATTGTAATTGTAAAATTGTAATTGTATGTAAAATTCTAAAATTGTAATTGTAATTGTATGTGAAATTGTAAAATTGTAAAATTGTAATTCTAATTCTAATTCTAATTCTAATTTTGATTGTAATTGTATGTAAAATATTTGTAAAATTTTAATTGTATTAATGTGAAATGAATTTATTAAAATTTTTAAATTTGTAAATTTGTAAATTTTAAATATTTGTAAAATAATAAATCTAGAATAATATGATTTATTGTAACATAATAAAGTTTAGAAATTAACGCAAATAAATTCATATACTTCAGAATTATCATTATTTTATTATGAACTTAGATATAAAAAAAAGAACTAATTTATACAGTACGCCATTATTTTTGAGATCAACATAATTGCAAATTATCAAGTGAATTATTGATTTTAACATTAACACAATGCAAATTACCAATTAATTCAAAATACATATTATAATGTTTCGAAAAACCCATCTTTAAAAGTATAAATATTGACGAAATAACACATGTACCATATCACTCTTGTTTCTCATGATCACCCTCATTATCTTCCAGCTCACATGGCATGATAACACTATTGTTCTCAAAAATATGTTTTGATCTAGGGTCGTGTGTCAATACGAACCACCAATCCCTATCCAACACATCTGGGTAAAAAAACACCTAGTTGCTGTGTTTAGGGAAAACATAGGGCTCCTTAGCTTCATCCCACATCTTTCTAGAGTTGATACATATCAGCCTACTATTGTGATCTTCCTTTACATTATTCCGATCAAAGGTGTCCCACCACTTGCACCTAAAAATAACACATTAGAAAGAAGAGAAATCCACTTCAATGTTCTCTTGTATCTTTCCGATGTAACCTAACGTCCCTTGTACTAGGTTTTTATCACAGTGGCTAGATCAAATAGATTGATCGAAATCAACTTCCACTCCATAGTCTTGTGTGACGTTTCCAGCATCGGCATTTTCTGTGCAAAAATGGTGTCCATATGCCCACATAGATGGGAACAAATGCACTTGTTATAAAAAAGTTAAAAAAATCATAGTGTCATGTGTCTTATAATAACCCAGCAATTAAAATATGAAATGCACATGTCTTAATATAAGTTTCAAATTTACATATAAATTAAAAATATTATTACCGATTTTTTGCACCCAATACCTACGTTTAGCGCATCCTCTTCAGCACGCGGGTAATGACCATTAGCACTGTATTTCTCTCTGACTTGGTCAGCAACCCAACTATTGGGGCATATTTTTGGCATATTTTCTTTTAAATGATTGGGATAAGGCACACTTCTACCATTCAACCGCCTGAATTCTTTCCTATCACTATCCCATTTCATCCTATATTGTTCGTACAATGCGACCCACGGTTTTGTCGCTTCAAAATTGTAAAGAACGAATTTATTGATTGCTTCAATTTTTTCATTCGCTAATGAAATAAAACCAACATTATATAGTACATAGAGATCAAAATATACATTATATCGAAGTTCAACATGAATATTAATTACTTTTTGTAAATTTGAAAAATTATAAGTCGCTTACTCTTTATCAAGCACTTTTTTCCACTCGTTTGGAGCAACTCCTCTTCTCTTTTGTCTTCATCCCTTTCATCGTCCCAAATCACTGCACCTGGTATGTTGTCGATATGCTTTATGTACTCACTGGAATAATAGAAAGACTCATACGATATTTACCCCTCTACCATATACCCCTCGGGTTTTTCCCTTTGTCAAACAAAACCTTTCAATTTCTTCATGTACCTCTCTAAGAAGAACATCCAACAACAAGAAACCACCCCAACTAATTCAACCTCATCTAATAGGTGGATTAGAAGATGAACTTGTAAGTCCATGAAACTCGTCGGTAGTTCCTTCTCAAACATACAAACAATCTCAACTATCTCTTGAAGCCACCGTGGAATGCTAGCCACATGAATCTCCTTTGACGTGATCCAACGTACAAATGTAGATAATTTAGATATGGCACGTCCTAGGTCTTGAGGGAATTCATGTTTCACACACCCACGCACGAACAAAGGATAATGACATTGCAAAGTTATAAACATGTGCAATAATATACAAAATTAGTTATGTTTTATGATCCCCGCATGGGATAAAATTTATTAATATAACAAATAATAAAATCATGCTTTTGACATTATACCTACTCTTAGAAGATTCAAATGGTCATGCGATTTCAACCCCGACAAATGGTCATCCACGGTGAAGCAGCATCGTAGTGAAGACCCGTATGAAGTTGGCACCCTCACACCCATTATAACTTCATTTGCCAAATAAATATCATCTTTTTTTAAAATCCATGGGACATCACCTTCTTTGAAAAACCATGAATTAGAGGGACCAGCGCCTGCCTCTGATACTGTACTTTCTAATCATCTTCGCCAATGTTTCTTTTTAGTTTTTGAAGTAATAAGATATTTCCTAACATGTCACTTTGTTTTGATGATATGTGCCTCCATAAAGAAGATGAAACATTTTTAAATATATGCATGTGATCTAATAAGTGGGTAATCTTAAGATGCTCCCAATATGGGAGGTCATAAAAGATAGATTTCCTTTTCATCCCAATGGGAAATTTCTCAACATAGGTGTCGAAGAAATATGGATCATCGAACATAGGCTCCCCATTTGAATCGAACATTTCTATGAACTCCTTCTCCTTCTCTCTCTCATATGCTCTAAGCCATTCAGCTGGTGTCATTATTGGAGGCCTTTGGGTTATCTCTCGTTTACCATTGAAAGCGGATGTTTCTCTTCTGTAAGGGTGTTCTTCTGGTAGGAATACCCTGGAGCAATCATACACTGGCTTTCGTAGGTCCTTGGACCATCTAGCTTTCAGAGAAGGTCCACAACATTTACATCCAAAATACCCTTTTGTTACAAGACCTGCGAGATTATATTTGTATACATTAATTAATATGCATGGCACGTTAAAGAATATCATGAAGATCAGAAAAAATATTACAACGAATTAAATAACTAATATGTGAAAGAATATTGTTACGTATATAAACAAATCAATAAATTAAACGTGTAATTTACCAGAGCAAACTCCTAAGCCTGGATAATAATGTGTCATGTAAGCACATATGCCATACAACGTAAAAATCCTCTCTGTTGTGATGGGTCTTGATACATCATATACATTTATCCCATCCCGTAATTCCTTCAATTCATCTACAAGTGGTTGTAGGTAGACATCCATATTCATCACTTTTCTTCTACCAGGGACTATGAGAGCCAACATAAGATGTTCATTCTTCACGGACAACCATGGGGGGGTATTTTTATTGATCACTACTATAGGCCAAACAAAATATTTGGTGTTCTAGAGGGAATATGGGTTGACGCCATCCATGGCTATGCTGAATCGTAGACTTCGTACTCCATCCTTGAATTTTTCGGGCCATGTATCATCTATATGCTTCATGGCTATTGAATCAGTTGGGATTCGCATAACTCCCAACTCACTTCTGTGTGAGGCATGTCATCCCTACAACATAGCTAATTATTTGCAACGAAAGAGCCTTTGAATCCTTGGGATTATAGGCATGTGCCTCAATATCTTAAAAGGAGGACCAGTACGTGATTTACCCTTCTTTTTTGATTTATCATACCTATCATGCCCACATTTCGGACACATATCTTTGTCTGCATATTCTCCTCTATATAGAATACAATCATTTGGACATGCATGATATGATATGTACTCAACACCCAACATTTAAACAATTTATTTGCCTCTTCGCAGCTACCGAGCAAGACATTATCACTCGGAAGAACCTTATCTTTGAATAACCTGTAGTTGGTGATCATGGAAAAATATATCAATAAATGTAAATTAATGTCGATAATTATTAACGTTCATAAAATTTACCATTTGTAATGTTCATTGCAGTGTACTGATTATATTTCAAATTTATATAATGGAGTACTTTATGGTAACTTACCTCAAAAGTTCCAAGAAACATGCATTAAACAAGCCAAACTTTGCTTTCAAGTTGTACAGTAACATCGTTGTCCCCAACTGGGTAGACTTTGACTGACTGCCAGGTCCAAAGAGAGGGGTGGTGGAAGCAAATTTAAGGCTTTCGAAAAAGGTGTCAGCGATATGAGCATCATCCCCTAGCTGATCATCGTTTTGGAATGCATCTAACAACATTGTCTCCATGGTAGTCGTATCCCTTAAGTAATCATCCATACCAACCTCTATTTGATTGCCTCCATTGCCAGCTTGTGAAGAACTAATATTTCTATAGTCATTCCTAATTGGTGAATATGGACATAGCGGGAATTGAATCAGTGGTTGATTCAACCATTCTTGGTATTGTTCCTCTCCGATTTTTTCTCTTAATTCAGTCTTCTCTCGATTTGACATTGTCGTGGGCTGCAACAGAAGATGGTAGGTAGGTCGTTCATCATCACTAGAATCCTAATAATTAAAAATATATATATATTTGAACATGATTAGTACAAAATATATGATATCAATTAGTAACCACGATGACAATATTGCATGATTATAAATTGGTTTGATGTTGAAATAATTACATATTAATCAATATATATACCAAACAATTATAATTATAATTACCATCATTGTCCCGGGATTGTGGCTAGAAGATTTAATATTGTTAAAATTGGCAGGGTGAAGTGGTTTTCCATTTTCATCTAACAAATGCGCCTTGCGGTATGCAGCTCCTGATAAGAACTTCCGACATTTTGGAGCAGTTTGAATATTTTGTGCATCTGAACTCGATGTTGAATCTGCATGAACCTGTAAATTTGTATACATTATAAATTTAATTAATTTGTGCATGATTAACTACATGGATAACAAACATAAATTCAATTAGATAGTGAAAATATAACTAAAATTTAAAGTAATCATTACGTCTCGAGATGCATAAGGAGAACTCTGCGATGGACTTTGAGAAATATTATGGAACGATTTGGACTTTGAAGAATTGTCCATTCCATATAATTATGATATTTTGTCCCTGCATTTGAGCAAAACAACAATAAATTTTGGTGCACACACCTAAATGTAATTTCGGTGCGTAATGTACAGATAACCGCACCGATGCGTTTTTGGTAATGTGCACCGGTTTCGTTTTATACCTAGACGCACCGGTGCGGTTCGATTAAGGGACGCACCGGTGACAAATAACCGCAACTAAAAAAAAGTGCAACTCTATTTTCTTTAAGTGAAAAAAAAACGGTAAATTGAAAAATGGGCGGCAACATATTTTCGAAAATCTAATTTCATAAAACATTTCTTTAAATACTAAACACTTTTCAGTATTTCACTATTTTTGCAGAAAAATTCAGCCAGATATTTGCAGGATACATACCTGGAGCAAACATAGCACTAGAGCACTGTGAAACAGGGAAATACATTCGAACAAAAGTATTTAGACAATCAGAATTCCAAACCTCTGGTGATTCAAACCCTATAACATAGAATTTCAAACGATGTCAGTAAATTTTATTGTTTTTTTTTTCTATTTTTTCTGCAGTTTTTTAATGCAGTAAAAGAAAAAAATCAAAGTTTATTTTTTTTTACTTTTTCTGTAGTTCTTTTTTACTTTTTCTGCAATTTTCAGAAGCAAAATAAAATTTTAAAAAAATAAATAAATCCATTTTTAGAAACAAAAACCATAGATTCGTTTTGTTTCTGCCCTTTATTCTCCCTCTTTCTGTAATTTCAGAATTAGGGCTTTTCAATTTAGATTTATAGGGTTTGTATAGTCATAAGACATCCAACCCAAGGGATGAGTTGCATAGTCAGATCCCAATCCATGTTGGCCCTTGCGTGAATTAAAAAAAAAACAGATTTTTTTTGCTCGGTGCGCCCTGCGTGACATAGCACACCGGTGCACTCTGTTATACCAGCGCATCGCGAAAGTACAGTGATAAAAAATAAAAATAAAAATAAAATATTTTTTTATCAGTGTGCCATATGTCACATATGGCACTGGTTCACTATTTCATTATGTCGCGCCGCGAACACGTTGTTTCGCCAAAAAAATATCCATTTTAGAAACAAACCCTACATTCTTTTTGTTTCTGCCCTTTCTTCTCCCTCTTTCTGTGATTTTAGAATTAGGGCTTTTCAATTTACATTTATAGGGTTTGTATTGCTAAATATAATCCTGAGACATCCAACCCATGGGACGACTTGCATAGTCGGATCCCAATCCTTGTTGACCCTTGCGTAAATTTAAAAAAAAAAAAAAAGATTTTTTTTATCGGTGCGCTCTATTATCCCAGCGCACTGCGAAAGTACTGTGATAAAAATTTAAAAAAAACAAACAAAATATTTTTTCTTAGTGCGTCATTTGTAAAATATGCAGCCGATGCGCTATTTCATTATGGCATACCGCGAACATTTTGTTTCACAAAAAAAAAAATAATAACACTTTCAAAAAATACAAACCCTACATTCTTTTTGTTTCTGCCCTTTCTTCTCCCTCTTTCTGTGATTTCAAAATTATGGCTTTTCAATTTAGATTTATAGGGTTTGTCACTTGCTAAATATCGACCTAAGACATCCAATCGACGGGACAATTTGCATAGTCGGATCCCAATCCATGTCAGCCCTTACGTGAATTTTAAAAAATGGATTTTTTTTTCATCGATGCGCCTGGCATAACCTAGCACACCGGTGCTCTGTATTGTACAAGCACACCGCGAAAGTAATGTGATAAAAAATTAAAAAACAAATTTTTTTTATCGGTGCGCCATATGTAAAATATGGCACCAATTTATGCTACAAAAACTAACACTGGATGATTTTTATTATTTTATCATGGTTAATCGGTGCAGTGGTTGACATGTAATGCATCAGTGCTCCTTGTTGACATAGAGCACCGTATGGTGTATTATAGTGTTTGTGCGGTGCGTTTCTAAGACACCCACGCACCGGCGTCGGTGCGTACACCACGAATGGCGCACCGGTTTCATGATATTTTTTTTGTACTTGAAAATTTGACAATTTATTTATAAATATATTAATGAATGATATGGTATAGGTTTTAGATTGATAAAGAAATGACGGACAAAAGATCAAGTAACAAAAATACTGATAACACATCAAAAAAAGCAAAAAAAGAAAGTTCTTTGTAAATTCTTTACAAAAAATATTATTTTTGAACTATAAGTAAGTTTAACTAATATGTACTATTTACTGTGTATCATGCAGAGCCACAAAATGACAAAGCTCGATAAGATTATTTATGATCTAGGACTAGAAGAGCGTAAAAGCTTGATGGAAAAATTGCAAAAGGATGTAAGGTGAATGAAAAAATACTATCGATCCAATATGAGTTTCTTTTTTTTAATTTTCATTAATAATATAATTAAAATTATTAGATAACATGTGTCAAACAGTCTATTAATTCACATCTGTGTAATGTTCTACATGGACCAACAACTCAAAAAAGGAATGTTGTTCTAAGAAAAGAAAAAAAATAGAACATGCAAATGAAAATGAATTGCTCCTTAGCTCATCTGGAGTGGTGCTGGAGGTGAACGAAAGGGGGGAAATATTTTACAAAAGTTTGAGAGATCTAGTGGAATGAATGTATAGATGTTCTTTCCACTTACAATACAAAAACCAATCCAATGATTCCAAGAACCAAATTTTATCTAAACTACAAAAAGAGTTTCCAGAGAATTGGTCAATGAGACATGTCAGACTTTTAATAGCAAAAACGTACAACAAAAAAGAAGGAATGAAAAACTAATATTCCTTTAAACGTTTATCTAGAATTATTTATAAATATCACTTTTGTTATATTTACTTTTCATATATCAATATAAAAAATAAATAATTTATTGTCATGTTACATTTTCAAGAAGATTATGAAAATCTCAAAAGATGAACGAGCTAATATCAGAAATATGCCAGTAGGAATGTTCAAAAAGTTGTACAAGGAGATGATCAAAGAAATGGACAAAATTGCACCGCAAGAGGAGCCATCTCAACAACAACGTGCTTCAAATTTAATATGTAGTCATTGAATTTTTCGATCATTAGGTACAATAAATAAACAATTTAGCATTAAATATTAATTTTCAAGTATTTTCTTGCAAAAAAGAAAAGAAAATGGAACCCATTCAGCACATAAAACATGATGACAAGGAAGAAAAGGGTTGATATCTAAGTTTGTGAGTAATTGTTACTTCCTTATAACAACTTAACTAGATTCAATTTTTTGTATTTTTTAAGTTGTTTTACAAAAATCATCATTGAATATCTTCAAACAGGTGCTAACATACAAAGAAGAACCATTCGAGGAATTGATTGAAATTGGGTTAAATATGGGTTGTGAGTATATGTTGGCATATCATAACTTAATTGTGGAATTTGTAAGCATCTATCGATCTTGTTTTACTTAGCTCTGTCTATAATTAATAGAAAAATAAATAAATAAATAAAATTAAAAACAATAATAATAATAATAATAATAAATAAAAAATCTTAATCTTTTATATTAAATATATGATTTGTTATGGGGTATAAAACTTGCAGGAAACAAAGTATGGAACTGTGCCAACAGATGAAATCTTGAAAGATGGCATGTTACATGATTTTGAAAGAATGTGTATAGTTTATGAGTCAATTGTTTCAATGGTACCTCATTTATTTTCGATTTACATTGATGTATATTATTTAATATTGCAATTTTCATTATTATCACCAATGTATATACACTCATTACAGTTTATTTTTATGTTTGTCGATGGAAGGTGAAGAAGAAGAAAACAATCAACACCGTGAACAAAACATTCCTGAAAATAATCCAAGTCATGGAAGTAGCTCTAGAAGTGACAACATTTCAAGCGAAAAATGATGATTACTATGTTTGGATATCAAAGCAAGGCGATGTATTTTTTGAAATATGTCTGTGAAATTAGACATTTTCTTTAATGTAATGGACATAGTGTCCCAATTGAAAGACAAAGGGATACCAATAATTGTCCCATTTTGTATGACAAAGAATGTCTTATATATATATATATAATAAAATATGTTTTAATTTATTCTATTGCGTTCTCCATTGTCGTTCTCATATGCACTAATAAAAATTTAATTCATATGAATATTGTTATAAGATATATATGTGTTGACTTTTGATGAATAATGAATTTTAAAAAACCACAATAATTATGATATGATATAAAAAATTAATCCAAACATCACATTCAAATGCATTAATAAAAAATTAATTAATATGAATATTGTTATAAGATGTGTCGACTTTTGATGAATAATGAATTTAAAACAATCACAATAATAACATTGTCACTGGTCGATGTTTCTCAAAAGTACAAAATGAAAACCAGTGCGTGTCAGTTACTGTACACCGGTGCGTTTGTATTCTTAAGAGTACCGGTGCGTTTCTATGACCTATGGGCACTGCACAAATACCAAAACCAATTAAAAATATCGAGGCATTTGTGCGTTACAGCGCACCAGTGTGCTTATGTGTCTATACGCACCAATTTCATTGTACGACCTATGGGCACCGCATGAATATCAATACCAATTATAAATCTCGGTGCATTTGTGTGATACTACACACCGGGGCATTTATGTGTCTATACGCACCGGTGCATTTGTACGACCTATGGGCACCGCATGAATACCAATACCAATTATAAATCTCGGCGCATTTGTGTGATACTATGCACTAGGGCATTTATGTATCTATACACACCGGTGCATTTGTACGACCTATGGGAACTACACAAATACCGATACCAATTATAAATCTCGGTGCATTTGTGTGATATTGCGCACTAGTACGTTTCTATAAGTCTGCGCACCAGTGCGTTGATATGACCTATGGGCACCGAACAAATCCCAATACCAATTAGAACAGCCTCGTGCGTTGTATCACCAACAGTACACCTGGTGCGGTTTTATACCTTAACAGTCCGGTGCATTCTCCTTCGACCGCCCCGGGGCGCCTTCTACATGTACGCACCGGTGCGTTAAATCCAGAGTTGTGCACCGATGAAAAAAACATCCGTAATAACCTTCGGCCACCCATTTTTTTTAGTTGTGTTGAATTTTCGTTAAAAGCTCCGCTAAAACCTCCGTAACCATAAACAGATGTTGTAGCAAATGTTTTTTTTGACAATTTTGGCCAATTTATAACACTAAAAACCTCCTTTATAACCTCTGCTATAGGGTCTTTTCCTTGTAGTGTCAACTTATTAGGGACCATAATTCCATCGATGTGCACATCCACTATTGGGCTACCAGGGTCTGGGTACTTTGGGGAGATCGCCCTCCCAAGCATCAGATCAGATAGTTGTTCAACAACATTGATGGTGGAAGTACCTCTTCTTCTTCTCCCAAATCTTTTGAATTTTTTTCCTTGATAAGATTCTTGTAAATGGGAACATATTTAATGGCCTGGAGCAGGGGTATCTTGACACACAAACTCTTCAATTCTCCCAGAAGTTCAACCTCTTCTGGGGTGTGTTGGTTAGGGTGGACCAACCTTTCAGGATAGGGGGGTGCATTGACTTGAGGAGGACTTCCTTCCTTCTCTTTCCCCAGCTCTTCAGGTGGAGAAGGTGGGTAATTAGTTGGGAGCACCTTCCCATACCGAAGGTTTATCTCTTGGATTTCCACGATATAAGTTGGATAGGATGTTTCTCCACTGTATACCTGTTGTGCCTGCTTATTGTTCGGGTTCATATTGGATTCAGAAGGCATTTGAGGTTGATTAGGTGGGGTATGATGAGTTAGTTTTGGTTGATATTTGGGGTGGGGGCAGTAAAGCGAGAGGTTGGTTTGTTTGAAGCCTCCACCCTAGTGAGGGGTTGCCCCATTAAGAAGATTGGGGTGGATATGGATCAAACGGAGGGTTGATAGGCTGAGGAGGATATGGAGGAACATAAGGCCAAAGAGCGGGTGTGTACCATGAAGGATGAGTGGAAGAGTATTATGTTGGGTGTGGAGCCTGATTATCTTGTTTATTTTGTATCACAACGTTGGACCCCTATACCTTAATGGGGCGGCAACGCCGCCCATAATTAAACGTTGCCTGGGGGGTACAGGGTGGGTAGCTGCGATTTTATGGAGCCCCCCCTGGCGAGGGGTTTCGGGGGCAGCGCCTCCGAAGCTAAAAAAAGATGTAAAATTTCCTTGTAAAAGTATTGTAATTTCTAGTCAATCTGGGCCATTCATTAGGCATATGATCTGACGGTAGAAGTTATGTTTAGTTTAGGGTTTTTTTCCATAGAAGGCAACCCCTCGATTTGTATGAGGGTATTGTAGTGCGGCTGTGTATTGTATGTGTATTCTAAAAGCGAGAAACAAATAGGGAGACTGTGAGAGAGAACAGAGGATATTACAGTGGATCTTTTGTAGGTTGTGTCTCTTCATTTTGCTGGTTAATAGAAAGGAAGGACTGGCTGTTTGAGGTGGATGTAGCCCAAACTGGGTGAACCACGTATATCTATGTCTCTCTGGTTTTATGTGTTTTGTGTGCTTGTGTTTTCCGCATATTTTATGTGTTGCATTTCTCTGTAATATATAATTTTCTAACATATTCTGATTTGGATTGTAGTGAGGATAATGTGAACCTCGCATGCCTTGTTGATATGGTCGAGGTCCTTGGGGTCTCCTTTGGTTATTGAATCACAGTTTCTCTTAGCCACTCTCTACTACTCTCTGGTATACATCCTTTAGCCTTGGAAGAGAGGGACATTTTTCTGTTGCGGGATTCTATTCATGGACTAGGCAGACTTCTATGACATTCAATGGGCATTCATTCCTATGATGTATTTTTTAGAAATTATACAATATGCATGTATATCTTGGATTCACCCGATCTAACAATGTACTAAATTTAAATACTGAATCGCTTCTACAAATATTTTGCGGAATTAAAAACACAATCGCCAATCACATGAAATAAATAAGAATCAATCAAACCACAACACCAGATATTCCCGGGGAAAGCTTACAGCTAAAAACCCCACTATCTTCTATTGTATATTATATCATGGATCATGAAAAAATTACATACAAAACTCTTCTCACAAGAACCCTCAGTATATCAACTAATTGTCTCACGCTATCATACAAAAATTGGCAAGTTTCTTAGACAATTTACTGTCTCTAGA
Organism: Pinus albicaulis; assembly: GCA_034641835.2. NCBI lineage: Eukaryota > Viridiplantae > Streptophyta > Pinopsida > Pinales > Pinaceae > Pinus > Pinus albicaulis. Next base: position 1,120,290,094 of record CM076578.1, on the reverse strand, counting down.
CAGTCTGCCTCCACTGTGCTATCCCTGAATGATGGATGCCTTTCCTGCCTTGACTACGTAAATATCATGGGCTCATCCAATGTGTGTGTGCTTGCATGTGTGCAAGCGGATAATGTCACAACTGATAGTTATCTTCCCTTTCACCTAGAACTCAACTGGGTTTCCACTGGATCTGATATGCATGCAGCTAATAATAGTAAAAAAATCAGTTGCATGTGAGATCACTACATGTGAATTAATTAATATTTAATTCACTTGATCTCTCACTAGTGTATCTGCAATTACAACTAGCACAACTAACTTTAACTCACTTAACTTAGTTAAACTGATTTACAACTTGTATTAACTAATGCACCACTACACTTCCAACTCTGTTACAACTATAATCACTCAGTTACAACTAAAGTCAACCTGCATGTCCCACCAACCAACCTCTTAACTCGAAATTCACTTAGCTAACTGATTTTCCACTTCAGTTAACTATTTTCAAGTCCACATTGATAATAGATTATAGTTTAATGTCCATCTATAGTAAGGAATAATAAAAATAGACATTCACCTAAAAATAGCCTGTGTGGGCCCCACCCTAGTGTAGGTGCTTAATTTTCACTAGGATCATGGATGTTGATTCTGGATGCCAATTTCACTGTTTCTTGTTGCAAACTTCAACACTCCCTCTCAACAAGAAAGGAATGTCCTTGCATGCGACATGAAACTCCATGCATGTGACATGCAACTCTTGCATGTGACATGCAACTCCATGCATGTGACATGCAAAACTTCTTTAGTGTTTCTCGCACATGAAACTCTTGCATGCAACACTTTGCTAGTTTTTATCGCACATGCAACCTTTGCATGCAACACTTCCGAAACTGAATGTCCTCCAAACAACTGAATCAGTATAATGCATATATCATCAAATTCTTGTGACTTGTTGCTAGCTACTACACATGTCTATTGGATCCTCTGCGCTGCTGACACCTGCATCCATGCACTCTGCACTTATTACCAACTCTGATTTGCGCTCCAGTATCTGACACTGTTAGTTTGATTTCATGTCCTCACGACATCTGACTGCATCAATCCAACTGTTCCTACTACTGCTGCTCTGTGGACTCCTAGTAGCCATGTTCGATTCATGAGATCCAAACCATCTCAATGAATTCTGCCCAAAATTTCTTCTTGGGATTATTCATGCATGTCACCCCACCTCTCACCTGGTGGTATAGTTGCATGCACTCCCTCTGCCCATCTGGCTTAAAATTTCTCTGCATGAGTGGTTGCTCCCACTCCATGATCCTCCACATGTGGTTGCTCCACATCTTGGGTTCACTTTTACCTGCATGCAACTCCAGCTCCCTCTCAAGGGTCACTTGCATGATTTTATCACACTTCCCAATGATAGGAAGCTCTGTATAAATCGCATCTACATCAAATTTATAGAGATTCTTAACTCGAATCCCAATCTTCTTGGCTTGTCCTATTTCTTTGTGTCGTAGGAAAACTTTTCCTTCACTGAAAACAACATCATAGCCTCTATCCTTTAACATTGCAACTAAGACTAATTTTTTCTTCAAACCTGGTACATGCATTACATTTTTTAATTGAAAGAGCTTACCTGACACCCTCTGAAAGGTAATGGTACCAATCTCGGTAGCATTGTACCATCTGCTGCCGCCCATTTCAATATGAATCTGGAGATCATTCTCCTCCAAGTCACTGAAAAATTTCTTGTCTCCCATCATGTGAAAGTAAGCACCACTATCCAAGTACCACCTTGATCTCAATGCACTTGACACCATGCATGCGATCAATGAGAAGTCAAACTCAAATTGTGAGGCAAGGGCCTCACCAACTGCAGATCTAGCAGCCTTCTTGTTCTTCTTATTTTGTGGCAATATGTCCATGCTCGTGAGAGTGAAAACACTTCACTTTGGACATGTTGTGCTCCTTTCCATCTTCACCGGCAAAAAATTTAGAATGGAATTTATTCCCCTTCCACTTCTTCGCCTTGGCAGCCAAAGCATAATCCTCTTCATCATCATGCTTTGATGAAGAGCCATCTTTGGTGTTCCGCCTGAACTCCTCCTGCACCAGATCCAACCACAGTCGTTCCCAATCCAGAAATTTTTCCCATCCATTGATAGAGTCTTCATAACTTTTCCAACTCTTAGGAAGTCATAGGAGAGCCAAACTCACAAATTATCATCAGCGAGAGTTATTTCTACACTCCCAAGTTCATCCCGACATTGGACAAACTTTGTTAATTATACCAAAATAGTGTCATTATTTTCCATCTTGATCTTCTTGAGTTTATCTTTGAGCGCCAATTTCCTATGGTCGTTGTTGCTTTGGAATAGATCCATCAAAGCCTTCCACATAGCATATGGTGTGGCTTTCCCATGAAGGTTTGAGACAATTTGATATCATACTCCCTCCAACAGAATCATCCTCGCCCTTACCAGTTTCGTTTGCCATGCATCAAGATTTGCAGCATCTGCAACATCTGGCTTAGGAACATCTTTTTCAATGAATTCCTTCAAGCCATTGTCTTCGAGTATCGCCTCCATCCTGTCCTTCCAAGAAATGTATTTTGAGCTGCCCTCGAGTGCATACTCTAACCTCAAGCCATTGAAAGCCATTTCGATCTTGAATCAATTGTAGCACTAAGAAAGTATTTCTGCAAATTAGAATTCAAGCTAGTCACAAACTCAGCTCCTGCTTCACTTCTGCAATTTCTTGTGCTCTGATACCATGTAGAAATTATACAACATGCATGTATATCTTGGTATCACCTGATCTAACAATGTACTAAATCTAAATACTAAATTGCTTCAACAAATCTTTTGCAGAATTAAAAACACAATCGCCAATCATACAATCATGAAACAATTACATACAAAACTCTTCTCACAAGAGCCCTCAGTACATCAACTAATTGTCTCACACTATCATACAAAAATTGGCAAGTTCCTTAGCCAATTTAGTGTCTCTAGATAGCCTGCCTCCACTGTGCAATCCCTAATGGTAAAGGTCCATGAATGATGGATTCCTTGCCTGCCTTGACTACGTAAATATCATGGGTTCATACAATGTGTGTGTGCTTGCATGTGTGCAAGCAGATAATGTCACAACTGATAGTTATCTTCCCTTTCACCTAGAACTCAATTGGGTCTCCACTGGATTTGACATGCATGAAACTAATAATAGTAAAAATAGCAGTTGCATGTGAGATCACTACATGTGAATTAATTGATATTTAATTCACTTGATCTCTCACTAGTGTATCTACAGTTACAACTAGCACAACTGAATTTAACTCACTTAACTGAGTTAAATTGATTTACAACTTGCATTAACTAATGCACCACTACACTTCCAACTCTGTTACAACTAGAATCACTCAGTTACAAATAAAGTCAACCCGCATGTCCCACCAACCAACCTCTCAACTCGAAATTCACTTAGCTAAATGATTTTCCACTTCAATTAACTATTTTCAGGTCCACATTGATAATAGATTATAGTTTAGTGTCCATCTATATTAAGGTATAATAAAAACAGACATTCACCTAAAACTAGCCTGTGTGGACCCCACCCTAGTGTAGGTGCTTAATTTTCACTAGGATCATGGATGTTGTTTCCGGATGCCAATTTCATTGTTTCTTGTTGCAAACTTCAACATATTTTAGTACATATAGGGAAAAAGATAGTCAGTTTTATTTATGCTTCCTCTTGCTTTCTTTTGATTTGCATAGTATCCATTTGCAGGGCAAAGGTATGCAGCATTTCACTCTTGAAATATTCCAACATATGATGTATCTCATGCTTGATGGTTGTTTTGGAGGGAGAGGACTTGACCAAGCTTTGGCTAGACCTACCCTTTTTCCTAGCATCCCTAGAGTGATTCTTGAATACAGTTTTGATGTCATCATAAGGTAATTGGTAGATATCTCCTCTAGATAGCATGTTGAGGGTTTCCATCACATCTTTCATGATCCCTAGGAGAAGAACTAGCTTGAGTGACACAGGATCAAGGGTACAATTGGCCCTCCTATAATTGAGTTTAATTTTTTCCTCATAGTATTCTATGGATTCAACAAGTCCGAGAGTCATCCTAAATATTTCTTCCTTTATTTCTTTGGACCTACATTAGTCTCAGTATTTTTCATTGAAGTCTTGCTGCATTTGGACCCACGTAGTGATGTTACCTCCAGGTAGACCCATAAACCAACGCAAGGATGCATCTTTAAGGGTAGAAGGAAACAACTTCAGGTTCTTCTCATCAAAGGCATATTCATAGGTCCTACAGACAACATAAAAATTAAACATGAAGGTGTCAGGGTCCTGAGAGGTCAGGCCATGGAAATGTGGAAGGGTGGAAGGGAGGAAGGGCTAATATTCTTCATTCTAACCTCTCAATTGGTTTCTTTGATAGGGAAAAGCTCAATGTTCCTATTTTCAGCCATATTTTTGGTAGGTTGGATAGGTTCTTCTTCTCCTATAGGTTCGTTAAAGATTTCAGGTTTCTCACCTAGAGTGTCTTCTAAATCCCCTGAAATCAGAGAGAAAATTTCACATCCACCAAAGAAGAATGAAGGTTGGTTGCTTGAGGGGGTGGGGGGGTTTTGGTAATAATTTTCCTTGGTTATCCATACTACTACGAGGCATGAAAGAACTAGTTTATTTTTTGAATTCTTTCACTTTTTCAAAGCAATAATATTGATGCAAAAAAAAACAACAACAACAACAACAATGCTTAAGCATAAACAACACCTACTTAGTCACCTCCTCGACAACGATGCCAAAAAGTGATCAGCCTTGGTATTGCACCAAGAATGTTGCAACTCCTAAGGGATTCTCAACTCAAATTATCAACCTGGGGTTCATACAAACTCAGAGGTGACAGTGTTATATGCACAGTAGGTTAGGCTCTACTCATGTCACCCTCATTCATGAAATCAGATCAAGGTGTTCAAAGACCATTCCTCCAACTAAATATAGAAAAAATTTATTACGAAATCATAATTGAATCAGATTCTAACTAGAAAATGGAAAAATGTCATTCATTCAAATGTAAATGCTAATTGACATTGCATGAAAGAGAAAGGGCTATTATACTTGTAGAATTAAATCATGCTACTCTAATTTACACATTTAATCAAATCAGTAACCTATTTGTATGCATAATTGATCTACTTCACATTTTCTTGAAAATAAGGAATCTAATTTTTAACATGTCTATGAATAAAGATACTAGTTGTAACTATTTTTTTCTATCTGATGATTGCAGTGAGGAAAGGAGGAGGTTGGAGTGGTATTAAAGTCTTAATTAATCATCAAATCACAAGTTGGGAGTCGGTATTCACCTCAACTAGGCTAGGAACAAATTGGGGAGCAATACTGGTTAAAAATAACATTGCTACAGGGCTACTATAGTAGGTGCTACAAGAGGGCTTCTATTTCTACAGGATGCCCTGTTTTTCTACAGAAGAGGGTCCGGGAGAATTTTAAGGATGGAAATGGTGTCTTAGAGATGACGGAATATGTATTTGAAGGTATAAGGTGATGAATTAAGGTTGTGGGAGCCCCTTAGCTAAGCATAGTACCCCTCGGAGGTTTATCTTGCACCAAAGTTGATGCCCATGGTGTCCTTTATTTTCCTTAACAAAGTGACTTTGTAGACAGAGCTTGGAAGTAGTGTGAGGTGCCTAGGAGGAGGATGGAAAAGTCCAAGTGAATGTGGGAAGGTATTCCCACCCTTGCAGATAAACATAGTCCCTGCAGCTAGCTAAATACATGCATAAAGTGACCAATAACGCAGTGAAATGAATTAACATGGAAAATATGAGTTGAATTTGATTAAAATCTATTATATCCCTCAACACTAATCTGATCACTAAACTAGTGACACTAACTCCTAAGCTGCAGATAATAAACATGCAAAATGATCACAACTAACATATACCCATTTCCAAGAAAACATAAACAAATATTTTTGGATTGTGATTGTAAATATTTCCAATCACTCTTCCCGCAAGAGAGGTGATAGTAAAGCCTACAATCACAAGTTTTTATAACACAACATATACTGAAACAAGAGAAGTACATGAAATGATTTGAAACAATAACAAGAAGGAAATCAAAAGAGGGATTAAAGCCTCTGGGTTGGGCCCAAACCCAAGGGTTTCAGCCCTCTAAAACTAACTCAGATGCAACTTAATTGAAAACTTCTCATTAACATAAAATAATAGTCTCATACATCATATGAAAGTTAAGAATAGAAATTTCAAGCACTAGGCTCAGTGGCTACTCTTAGCTGCAACAAAAAATTGAATCCTAATGAGCCTTTTGGTTGGTTTATTTATACAAAAATATAGTTGATGACATCTCTCTTGAAAAGAGGAGTGATTCTCTCCAAGGTCTCGAGAATTGTGGATTTGGTCCTCCTTGATCTGCACATGTACTTGGAGTCCCTTGACTGCTAGTGAATCAAGCCATGAGTGAGGATTTTGTGATCCCAAGACGAGTTAGATAGTTAAGGAGGTGGAAAAGCCCCCTATATTCTCTCTTGCTTTTATCCATTAATCCCTTGCATATTAAATGTCTCAAAAATGCTTCCTTTTCCTGCAAACCAATCACATTAGGCCACAAAATATGACAAACACCTTTTAGTCTTCTTACTAAGCGTATTAAGAGACCCGAGCTAAAATTTCATGTAATAAAATTTAATAAAGGCAAAAATAAGACCATGGTTAAGGGACACTTATTCCAAGTTGAATGTTGGGCAATATATCCTAGTGGGCATCACTTGATGTGTTTATGGCTAAGGGGAAATTGGAAAAGGCAATGAATAAGGATTTAAAAAGGAAAAAGGTATTTTTGACACATTTATTCATAAAAATAAATGAAATTAGGAGAAAAGGAAGGTGAAAGGTCACAGGAACATGTGAAGAGGAAAATGAACGAAAATAATGGAAAATGAAGAAAATAGAGGCCTAATTGATAGAAAGGCTTCTAAGGATCATTTGGTAGCTTTTGTTTAGTTCATTTTTGGAGCTCTCTCTCTATTCTCTCTCTCTCAAACACTCTTGGACAAATAGAGTTTTCTTGGATAATTTCAGCATAGGATTAAGAAAAGCAAAGGAAAGACAACGAGAGGAAAGGAAAGGAAAGATAAAGCAAGGAAATGTTGGAACAAGCAAGCTTCAGCAAGAATACTTGCAGGTAACAGATTGCATCTATGATTTCCTAGCTGGTTTTGACATACATGGTATGTGCATGTTGGTATTTGGTTCTTTTGTTGTCAATGGCATGGTTTTTTTAGGTTTTGATAGTGGTTTTCAGCCTTGCCTTTCCATTTCCAGATACCCATGGTGTGACAGGATTTTTCTTGATTTTGAGCTTTGGAAATGCTGGAAGGTTTCGAAATCTAGGGCGGAAGTGATCTCAGGAACTTTCCCAAAGGCCTAGGAATCCATTGACCAATAATGACGGGATACACGGTAAATCCTAAGGGTGGAGTCTCGGTTAGGGCCTAGTGATTTGGTGTGGATTGCGATAAAGCCTAAAGACTTAGATACAGGAAAATTCCTCAAGGATGGTGATGGAATCTGGAGGCATTCCAAGCTCGGTTTGGTTTTGTGGGCTCAAGGTCGATTTAGGTGAGATCACGCTATGGTGAGGGTGGGGGTGGTTTAACCTCTGGATTCCCTTAGTTGTTTTGGATTGGTTTATCCCATGATATCCCACATTCATCCTTGGAATATGTCACAGGGGTGATTGGCTGAAAGAAATATTTGGTTCATCCATGTCTATGGTCAAGTCGTACCTGGAAGTCATGAGCCTAGTTGACTCTTTCCTATGATTAATGAAAGTTAAGTTCTCTTGATTTTGAGTGGTAAATGTACTTGTTATTATGTGGCTTTAATGGTTTTTATATTATGGTTATTTTTATGTTTATATGTTGGTTATAAGCATGGATATATGATTGTTTTTATTCATGGCTCTTTTGATGTTTTTACTTGTAACTGAAAGAAAAATGGATGCAAGACCTAATTGATGTTAAGATAGTTAATGGGAGAGGGAGTTGATCCTTCTTATTAAGTCTCATATGAGTTTTCAGTCCCTTATGCTCAGACTTGCATTCATGACTTGTAGGTTTCATATCTACCAAGTGTTTGACGGAATTTCAGTCCCGGTTGGGGATGGTCAGGCCTAGTCCTGGTTTCATTTATTGGTTTATAATCAAATTAGTCATGTATTTTATGATTTTTTAAAGTTGTATGGATTTCTAGTCAGAGACTTAGCCCCATCCCTGAAAAACAACCTTAAATTCCATAGGCACTGGCACATCTATAAAAATAAAAGGCCACATTTGCACTGATGCAGGCCTATGGGAGAGAATGGGGGTTTCCAGTTGCATGGAGGGCTTGAGAAGGGAGTGATTGGGGCTCTAGATTAGGGAAAAGTTAAGTTGGCTCAGGGGATGGACACCTAGAGGGGTTGGGTTACTCTTGGAGGGTCTTGAGGAACCTAAGGGAAGTCGGTAAGGTCTTTCTTGTCGACTCAATTTCCTTAAGGTCAACTAGGAGGTTGAGTCTTATCATAACTTCCCCTCATCTCATTTTTATCATGGGTAATCCGGTGAAAGTGGGTAGATGTGAGGGGAGAGGGTATGTTACATATTATGACTAAAAATGTGAATTAATGTGAGAAAAGAATATTTTTGAGGGTTGGAAGATAGCAGATGATTCTCGGAATATACATATTAATGGGACCCATAAAAATGTACACAAGATCATTCAACAACTATAGGACCCCAATGCAGTAGAAAAAATTATGTGGAAGAATGACTTGTTGTGGCAACAAGATTGCTTATACTTATGTAAGAATTCTCAACTCAAACATAAGGTGCTTTTGGAATTACATACTTCTCTTGTAGAGTGACATTCAAGGTTCTTGAAAACATACCATAGGATTAACAAACTTTTTTGGGAAAGTCTTAAAGCACGCATTCAAAAATTTGCGACTAAATGTATGGTATGCCAAAAAAACAAGGGAGAGATAATCGAGACCCTATGGCTCTTGCAACCATTAGTTGTCCAACCCAATTTTGGGAAGAAGTTTCGGTAGATTTTATAATAGGTATACCCAAATCTAAAGGAAAAAAATGTCATTATGGTAGTGGTAGATCGAATAAAAAAATATGCCCATTTTTCTCTCTTTCTTATCCTTTTAAAGAAAGTACGATGGAAAAATCATTCATGGAAATAGTCCAAAAGCTACATGGAATGTTGAATATTATTGTAAGTGACAGAGATCCAATTTTCACTAGAAATTTTTGAACTAAATTTTTTTCTTGTTTGGGAAATCAATTAGCTCGCAACTCATCTTACCATCCTCAATCCAATTGGAAAAATAAGATTGTGAATAAATGTTCAGAGGATATATATGTTAAGTGGTTTCCCTTGGAAAAATGTTCATATAACATATCCTCCCATACTTCATTAACAATGTTCCAATTTATGGAAATTTATGGAGATCGTCCTCCATCCACCACGTCATCCTTGAAAGTGACTTTAAAGGCTAAATCAAATGAGGACCATATAGACCACCAACAAGAGGTTCTCAAACTAGTGAATGACAATTTAGATATAATGTTAACTAAGATGAAACAACAAGCATATCAACATCACAATGAAATGAAATTTGGTGTGGGGGATTGGGTATTTGTGAGACTATAACCATATAAATAGATGTCCCTCAAGAAAAAAAAGAAGGAAAATAAATTAGCACCAAGGTATTATGACCTCTATAAGATGTTGTATAGGATTGGAAGTATGGATCACAAATCGGATTTGTATCCATATTCATGTATAAATCTAGTCTTCCATGTTTTTTGCTTAAAGAAGGTAATTGGTGACAATATTTGTGTCCAAATTATTTTACCATAGATTAATGAAGAAGGGAAAATCATACTAGAACCAAAAAAATTCTTGGAAATGAGGATCAAGTAGCTGAGAAATCGAGAAATTACTAAGCACCTCATCAAATGGAACAGCCTACTACTGCAATTTGTAACATAGGAAAATGAGTTATTCATGCATAAACACTTTCAATTAGGCAAGTGTTGATGACAACACTTGTTTGGAAGGGAGGGGCATATTAAGTCCTGTATAAGCTCGATGTTAACCTTAAAACCCTTTATTAAGCCCTAGATATTGAGTTGTTACACACACACACACAAAGGAGGCCTAGTCCTAGGATCATCAAGTCTTGTCTTACACATTGTAAAAGGATGTTTCCCCCTTGAGCACATTGTAATTATTTGTTTTTTATTATTTTTAAGGTGCAAGGTTCACAACATAGAGGCACATTTCCCTATTCTCTAGGGAAAAACTAACAAAAATATGTGAGGATGGATTCCAACACTTATCTATTTACTAAAAAATTCCTTGAATTCTCCCTCATTCAATAAAAAATCATTTAAGGGGGGATAGAATTTGGTGGGCATATGTTATTGTCACCGTATTCTTTTTGCAATGATTTTATAGTGAAAAAATACATGTCATATTTTCATGGTAGATAAGAAATGCATTAAGATGAGAGTAGACAAATTGATTAATTTGAAAGGCATCTAGTCAGTTTTAATAGTGGAAAAATGCATGTCACAGTTTCATAATGGATAGGAAACGCATCAAAATGGCAGTGGACACTAGTTAATTTTAATGCCACTAACTCTCACCCACTATAATGCAAATGTTACCATTTCGCATGCCTTAAATTTATTTATGCCATTTTTTTTGTTATGAACTATCTAAAATCTTGAAGATCAACCCATGGGATGATGACACAACATGCATACTTTTGGTCCCGACATTTCATATTAACACTTAAACCATCATCAAGATATGGAGAAGTAATTTTGCTAAATAAATACACTCAATATATGTTTCTCCTATGATAATGGGTGAAATGTTCACCCAAATCGTAAGTTAAAAAATATGGCACAAATATCAACCAATAAGTGCTCTCAACATGCATTTCCTTTTATGATGAGTGAAGTGCTCTTGTTGGGAACAAATATTGATATGATTCTTCCTAGATAATGAAAAAAGTGCTCACTTAAATGTTGGGAACAAAAATATCACACATAGTGTAGTCAAATTAAATTTTTTCAATATAATTCTCGTTAGATTGTGGGTGAAATTTTGGACTCTAAAAGCCACTTTTCCCTATTTTGTTTGAACATTAACAATTAAATTATGTTATCAAAATTGTTGTGGGAATTCTCATTCAATATTCTTACAATATAGCATCAGATAAAACTCCATGTTTCTAAAGATAATATAAAGACATCCTCTAGCATATCAAGAAGATTTGATAATCCTATCTTGCTTAACAAGGTGCATAGGTAAACCTTAACACATTGTTGTAATAATCAAAGCATTTGACAAAACATAAGGAAAAATTATTTAAAAACAAAAAAACAAAAAAAATTACAATGCATTAAGGGTGTCCTCACAAGGTTACAACCAAGCACTTAGATTGCTACTTTCACTGTGAGAAGGGCCAACAAAGGTTTAAGAAAAAATGAATTAAATAGAGGCATTAGAGTCTTAATTGGAGCAAAGGGTAGGGGGAAGATTAAGGTGGGTTGAGAAATTTTCCACAAGGTTAGAGAGACCGTCTACAAGGAGTTCCTTAATAATACACCCAATAAATTATTGTTATTAACCCCGTAGGCAATGGGTAATCAATATTAACTTGCCTATATTTTTCACATTTAAAGTTATTACAATACGTTAGGTCACTAGCTAGTTAATTTTAGGAGTTATTTATTCAATATTTTAATGATATTAAAAAATATATATTAAATTATTTATCATGTAATATTCCAAGGGCATAAATGTTTCCTTAATATTTTAAAAAAGGTTTTCCATGTCACTTGCATTGAGGTTGTCGGTGAGTATCCAACAAAATGTGACACAATGATACAATTGGACTGGGATTTTATAAAGTAAAAGCCCTAAAATGATCAGTCCCCTCTATGACATTACTTGAATAAGGCGATGAGAAGAAAATGATTTTAGATATAGAGGGAACATTTACAAAATGGTGTGAACTAGTATTTATACATTTGAGTTATATTTATACAACAATGTAATGGAACTAGTAAATATATTTATAGTTAGATATATTTACTATAGTTCTAACTACCATGCATTTATGAGTAGGTGCATGCTTGGGATGCACGTGGAATATATCTACATCTCATTCCTCCATAGAAACATTTTATTATCATTGTTTTATGATCACCACAACCATAAGCCCAATTGCATCATTATATTTTCTTATTAGTGGCATTGTTGAGTTTCATGACTTTTCGTGACATTAACATACTTGTATTTCTTGTAACATTGATATGTTATTGGCGACATTAATATATTACTAGTGATATTCACATATTGGTGATTTTTTATTCACCATTCATATTCTCTATGAGATGCAATATTTTGTTTACATTGGTTATGGCATGAACAAATTTAATTTCTTTGTAAATTTTGTTCATTCGTTGGATATGAAGTTCATTACCAAGTCCTTACTAGCTTCAACATAGCTTTAGACCATGACCTTACATGAGTTTAGGACCATGATCTTAGTGCTTGGGGTTAGGATTATGACCTTACCCAAGATTTGCATCGAGTTCTAGTACCTTACTTGAGCTTTGCATTAGGGTTCATGACCTCACTTACTCAATTAGAGCTGAAGACTAGTATCTTAAATGACCTTAGGACCAAGAACCTTTTTTTATATATCTTTCAACCAATATTTCACAATATATTTTGACATAACTAAGTTTATTTTTTACCTAAATTTTGACATGATTCTCAATTTATTTATGTGTTTTTTATCCTTGAATCATTCATTTTGACCTAATTAATACTTATTTAGATTATAATATCAATTTAAAAATATATAGTTCAACTAAAAACACTAGGAAAAAAACACTTTTGACATGTATATTAACTAGAGTGTCAAACTATATTTCGACCTTAAAACTAACTAACACTATCTAGACTTGTATAATAGCCCTTTTTTTGAAAAGTATGTAAAATATTCATAATAATGATCATTGACAAATGAGTTGCAGTCTTGATTTTTTTTAATTGAAATAAAAATCATATTAATCAAAATGGTTTTGTTAAAACTAGTATTCGTACATACTCATCATTGAATATACGCACTGGTTCACAAAATTATAAAGTAAACACATATCTAAGCTAAGAGATACATCTTGAAGGATTCTAGACAAGTTAGAATTCCATGGGTTCTTACATGTTCACAAAAATGCCTCAAATGCTAGTAAGAAAATACATAAAACATCATTAGTGTTTAAAATTGTCCTATACTTCTAACCCAACCCAGCATAGGAGATTTTGATATTCAATTTCCATTTGGTATTTGGATTGGTGAATTTATTCCTCTTCATGTCCCCTGTGGACTAACTATCCAGTCTCTACATTGTTGGATCCAAGTGATAAATCTTCTAACCTCTATGCCTCAATGCTATCAATATGTTGGTTTTCAATATAAAGAAGATTCATGACATTGGCTTTGTGAGCAACATTGCCTTGTTCCATTTCCTCCAATTTAGATAAAATTGTCTGAATGAATTTCTTTTAACACTACAAAACCTTTTTACCTCTTTAACTTATGGCTTTTCCGTATAAATCTTGCTATAAAATGAAAGATGAGGAGAAACAAAACTAAAAAAAAAGAAACTTCAATGAATAGACCATAACATACCTAGATTATAGATAGATGTCATCTCCCTCATTATCCTCTTCCTCAATAAGCGTGTGGTTGTGATAGGAGTGTAACAATGGATCAACGTTGGAGCACAACTTGGATTGAAAACAAAAACCAAGAATCCAATGAATGCTTGGTAATATGGAGACTATATATTTGCATGAGGGACTTAATTATATGAAAACTCCAGAAGAAATCCTACCAATGTCCCTAATCCCTATAATTTGAGGGAAAGTATATATTTTTCCCTGCACTCATGTGTATAAGTGGGAAAACCATAATCAGTTCCACAAAAAAACCCTTCCTCCAAGATACTTTGATTCATGATGAATGAATTTTCCACCCAAGTTATAGAACTATGGGTTGATGCACTACCAAAAATACCCACGCACTAGCATGAATGAAGTGAGTGATCCAAGATACCAAATTGCATCCACCTGCCGAAACCTAGAAAATCCCATTAGAAACTTTGAATAGTATGCCTCCCAATGCATGTGAGGGAAGTAACAATGACAGATTAGGTTGTCATTATATCCAACTCACTCTGATAACCCCATTAACTATTAAATAACCCTCCTTAAGCAAGATGCCAATATTTTCCTTATAATTAGCTTCCAAATTGTGTTGTCACTAAATATGGTAGAAGCTTATTTTCATAAATTGATTTTCTATTGTTTTAATTATTTTGATATGGGAATATAGTCTAATATCCCTAGCAGAAATCCTCTTGATTATAGATCTTATAACAAGCATTGAGTCTCTTAGCACAACAAGGGATTGCAAACCTTCGTTTGTTACTAAGTAGGGCCCTTTCCAAATAGCTAGAGATTATGTTAAGTCATTTGAAATATTTCCAAGGCCCTAAGAAAATTGAATTGTCTTGTTTCCTCCATGATCATGTCGACTACCACCCCTCCTTGCCACCCTAGAGTCTCAATATTGATTGGAAATTCCCTTTGATGTACCTTTCATAAGGAATTTCATACCTTATTTTAGGCCCAAAAAAGGTTATTTTTTGACATGTATGGATAACTAAGGCTTATGGCTATAATGTATTTTTATCTTGTGACAAGGGCCTTCCTTTTTTTCATCTAAGCCATCATTAGTTGTTATTAGCACTTCCTACAAGGGCTTCTCCCTTATTTTCCTTTGATGCAACATAAGTCTCTATCATTTTATATGGCCTTTCTCTTTGGTTCGAAACAATTTCAATGGATTTTGCCTCGACCTTAAGCCTATAACCTTTGGAAATTGCAACATCCACTATCAGATCATTGTTTCTAACCATTTCTTGGAGTTAGAACTCAACACAAGGATGACATGTTCCCCCCCTTTTTGGGTGATATTATCATTCAAAGAAATCACATTCAATTTCCTATGCTCCTTCCTTGGAGATAATGCCTCAAAGGTGTTCCACTTGCTAAAAGCACTAACTACAAAGGACCTTTCCATATCAACTTTCTATGCATGCCTTACACATGAAAACTACAACACGACCTTGCCTCTTGGATTTTTATACGAACATTGTTACATGCTCACTATCATGATGACCTATGTTATCTTAAAACCTTAACATATTGACAGACATATCTTCCACATGGCATACTTAAACATTGATGTATCACCAAACACTGCCATGTCATTTCCATGTTACAAGTATAATAGTGCCATATCATTTTATTGTTAGGTCAATTATTTAGTCATATTCCACTTGGAACCTTCTCATCATGCCATATATCCTTTTAAAGGACCCCCACCATTGAGATTTTGAATTTTGATGATGTCTTTTAAAGGGGGGGAACTTTGCAATCCTAAGTTTGATTTAGGTGCACTTATTTTTTTAGCTAACTTTTGTGCTTTATCTATTGTAGTAGTTAGCTTCTAGAAATTATATTGTTTTGGTTTTGTTATCTCCTAGTTTTCTTAGACCCTCTTCTAGTCCTTGTTTTTAAAACTTCTAAAAAGAATATCTTGTGCTTCAAATGATTTTTTGAGTGTCATTATTTTTTAGTGTGCATTAATTTTCAAAAAAAACTATTTGTTTAGTATTTTTTTGTTTCTAGTTCCATTTTCATTATTAATTGTAATATCACCACTCTAAGTGAGATCCATCTTAGGATATTGATTACTTCCTTCGGAAATTTTATATGGAATATTTATTATGGAGAAAGGGATTATGAAAGATCATGATCAAATACTTTAGGTGAACTTATTTTCTTAGCTAACTTTTGTGCTCTATCTATTGTAGTAGTTAGATTTTAGAAATTTTATTATTTCACTTTACTTATCTCCTTTTTTTCCTAGACCCCCTTCTAGTCCTTGCTTTTAAAACATTCAAAAAGAATATCTTGAGCTTTAAGTAATTTTTTTAGTGTCACTATTTTTAGTGTGCACTATTTTTCAAAAAAAAACTATTTATTTAGTCAATTTTTGTTTCTAGTGCCATTTTGGTTACTAATTGTAATATCACCACTATAAATGATATCTTAGGAAAATTATTACTTCTTTTGGAAATTTTATATGGATAAAGGGATTATGAAAAATTATGATTAAGCAATTACTAAACTTGGAGATGCCTATTTTTTTTTTTCGCGTTTACTTTTCACTCTAATATGGGGGGTTCCATTATTCAAGACATTATTTATAGTATGCCCTCTTTTAAAACATTAAGTGATCCTCTAACTCAAGAGTAGGATAATAACTTGCATTTAAAGTGATTAGCTATGTAGGGAACAAAAATAAGGCCTCAATGGCACAATAGAAATAATTCTCTCAGTCATCTAAGAATAAAAAACCTCGTAACAACAAAAGGAACAATGGTCCCAAACCATTTAGCCTTATTTTGATCTATAATATCATCAAGTAGTTGGATCTACAAGCAATAAGACTAGGAAATATTGTAACTTTTGCAAGGGTGATGGTCATTTGGAGATGCATTAGTTCAATAAAATGGAAGCCTCAAAATAAACTATAAATAAGGAAACATCCATTTATATATTTCACCTTGTACCTCCTCTTCTTCGTATCCTTATTCTAAAGGACATGCTCTTTCTTCCTCCTCCCCTTTTTTTAATGCAATAAATTTTTTTCTGAAAGAATGGATTTTAGAATAGAGAACATCTTACCATATCGATAAAGATAAATCCATATTTTTTGTTTTATTCAATATAGCACTAAACACTTCTTTGTTAGTGATGATTGGTATTTAGGAATTGAGGAATGATGGCCATTTTGATGATGAAAAACCATGTGTTCATAATTTTTTTTTTGCAACCTTATTTTAATCTATCAAATCAATCATTTGGATGAAGGTAAAATCCTAGAGTTTTCACCTCACCAAGTTGTATTTAAAGAGTTAAAGGATCCACAACAAATTGTAGCTACAACAATTGTTGATGAAATTACCATAGTATACAAATTTGACAATTTTTTGTGACGACCACTTTCTTTATTTTTATATGTCATGGTGATGGTGTCAGTAGAGTTTCGAATGAGTGGTTTGGAAATTTTATTTATTTTTAACTGAGACAGGTATGTTTTATTTATTTGGAAAGATTTGGTTGGGTCGAGGCCAAGTCAACCAATGTTACACTGCAGCTAGCCAGCTTTCTTTTACAATTTTTATCTCCTTTCATGGTATGCAAGTTTGGAGAGGTCTTTCCTCATTTACACTAAGTGTAGGTTTTAACCCTGTACAAAAATTATCTGCAAAAGAATCTTAAAGACAGAAAATAAACAATAGCGAGAGAATAAAACATAGAACATAAATACACAGATATTTTCCCTTGGATCCCAAATTGGGACTACCAGCTTGATTTTTCATTATATTCCTTTTAGTGTTACAACACATATATACATATCGAAGCTTTCATAAACCCCAATCCATTAACCCTGGATTAGAACATAACCGTAGTTCCCTTGACCGAATCTACAAAATAGCAGGGGCCTAAAACCATCGTCCCCCAAAACCATGTGCAAACCCATGCACAAAACCATGGGTGGGTCCACCCACCGAAAAAAATTTATGCACCTGGCGCGTGGGGATAATCTTGGAAAGAATATAACACATACCCAACATTCTCCCACTTGTTGTTTTCTTTTCGTAGGGGGCCAAAAGAGAGCTTAATCATCAGTCCAGCTCTGCAACACCCATTGTTTCTCTACATCAAGAGAACTTCTGAGTGCTCACAGACTTCGTCAATGCATCTGCAACATTCTTCAAAGTGTCCACCTTTACCAGAAACACCCTTTTATCCTCAACCATATCTCTCACAAAGTGATATTGAACATCAATGTGCTTTGTCCTTGAATGATAAGCAGGGTTCTTTGCCAAGAAAATTTCACTTTGGCTATCATAGTCTATCCTTATAGCTCGTTGCATCAACGCCATACTTGAACACAATCTCTACAACCAAAATGCTTTCTTGCTTACATGAGTGGCTGCCATGTATTCTGCCTCTATAGTTGAAATAGCCACTACAGACTGTCTTTTACTCATCCAACTGATTGCACCTCCAAATAGGCCAAACACATACCCACTTGTAGATCTTCTTTGGTCCAGATCTCCAGCCCAATCTGCATCAACAAAACCATGAATGTCCAAAACTCTTTCCAATCCTGGTCTTCCCTGGTAGCACAAACCATAATCACTAGTGCCACGCAAATATCTGAAAACCCACTTCACTGTTGTCCAATGCTCCTTCCCCGGTTTTGACATAAACCATCTCAATACTCCCACTCCATGTGAAATGTCTGGTCTAATACAGACCATTGCATACATCAGGCTTCCCACTGCACTTGCATATGGAACATGGGACATATCCTCCTCTTCTTCTTGTGTCTTGGGACACTGCTCAGCAGAAAAATTTACACCTATAGGAATAGGAACCTTCACCGGTTTATTATCTTGCATATTGAACCCCTACAATATAGTCTCTACATACTTCCTCTGGTTTAACCAAAGCTTCCTCGTTGCCTGATCTCTCTTAATTTCCATGCCAAAATATAGTTTGCAGCACCAATATCCTTCATGTCGAATTTGGAGAACAATTGGGTCTTCAAATCTTGGATGATTTCTTTGTCATTTCCAATCAACAACATATCATCTACGTACAATACCAAATAAATAACACGGCCACCAATTAATTTAAAATAAACACAGTGATCCTCCTTGCGAATCCAAGTCCCCGTATATAGGTATCAAATTTCTAATACCACATCCTTGGTGACTTTTTTAACCCATACAAAGACTTCTTTAACTTGCATACCAGTTCTTTCTTACCCTTTACCATAAAGCCTTCAAGTTGCTTCAAGTAGATCTCCTCTTCTAGATCCCCGTGAAGAAATGTTGTCTTCACATCCATCTATTCTACCTCAAAGTCAAATGTAGCAACAAAAGATAAAAGTAATCTAATAGAAGTAACCTTGGTAACAGGAGGAAAAATATCACCAAAATCAATTCCCAACACTTGGGAATAACCTTTTTCTACCAATCGAGATTTGTATTTCTCCACCTTGCCTTCTACATTCATCTTCTTCTTAAACACCCATTTGCTTCCGATGGGCTTCCTTCCAGCCGGCAACTCCACTAGACCCCATGCCTCATTTTTGTGCAAGGATGCCATTTCATCAACCATGGCCTCCTTCCAGAGTTTTCCATCCTCTGAATCTATTGCCTCCCTGACAGTTCTGGGATCATCATCAGTTATGGTTAAAGCAAAATTTGAACAGAAAGCAGATGGACTATACCTTTCTGGTTGACTTCTTTCCCGAAATGATCTTCTCATAGCTGAATTTTGTGGCTCTTCTTCTTCTTCTGAATCTTCTTCTGTTGTAGAGTCGGATTCATCCTCCTTTAGCTCAAACTCTATCTTCTCAGGTTCCTTTGGTAGGACTTGATGTTTAACAACATGTTTCACCTCTCTAAACACCACATCTCAATTGTACACAACCTTCCTTGTTTCCGATTCCAAAGCTTGTAACCTTTTAAACCATCCTTATACCCAATGAAGATGCACCTTTCAAATATATTATCCAACTTGGTCCTTTTCTCCTTTGGAAGCATATGCATCACATCCAAGTAACCTTAGATGTGAAAGAGAGGGTTTCTTACCATTCCATGCCTCATGTGGAGTCTTATCCTCCAACACTAATGAAGGTGATATGTTAACCACGTAACATGCACTCTCCACTGCTTCTGCCCATAATTCATGTCCTAACCTAGTACCACTGAGCATGCTTCTTGCCTTTTCCATCAGCATTATGTTCATTCTTTCTACAACTTTGTTTTGTTGAGGTGTGTATGGATTAGTCTTCTGTCGTGCTATACCACACTTCTTACAAAATTCTTCAAATTCCTTATTGCAAAACTCTCCACCATTATATGTCCTCAGCACCTTTATCTTCTTCTCTGTCTAGTTTTCCACCAAAGCCTTAAATTCCTTAAATATGTCAAAGACTTCATATTTCTCCCTCAAGAAATATATCAATGTATTCCTTGAGAAGTCATCTGTGAATGAAACATAGTACACAGACTTTCCCAATGATGGAACCGATATAGGTCCAAACACATCACTGTGCACAAGCTCTAATATCGTGTTTTCCCTCTTAGCACCAGAAGGAAAACTCACCCGATTATGCTTCCCATATGCACAATGTTCATAGAAATCTAAATTCAAAGAGAAATTAGACATACCTTCTACCATACCATTTCTATGCAGTATCTGAAGGCCCTTCTCTCCAATATGTCCAAGCCTTTGATGCCATAGCATGGTCTTTTCTCTAGATACTGCTAGGATTTCCACTCCACTTTCAGGAACCACAGAATTGTTGCACCCATCAATAACAGTGCTACCCTAAAGCTTGTACAGATTTCCGATCCGAACTCCCCACATTAATAACAGTGCTCCCCAAACCATCTTGCAAGTATCTTTCTTGAACATTGTTTTTACACCTGCATCATCCATCTTGCTTACAAAAATTAGATTTCTGGCCAATGCAGGAATATGCAGAACACCAGGAAGTGTTCTAATCCTTCCACCTTACAGCTTCAGCTTGAATTTTCCACATCCGACGATTCTGGCCTTCCTATCATCCCCTAAGAAGACATCACCACCATCATACTTCTCATACTCGTAGAACCACTCCCTATGGGGAGTGAAGTGAAAGGACGCACCTGAGTCAATCAACCATGACTCATGATATATACATGTGTATTTGAAGAAGAGGCCAAATACACATCCCCACCTTCATCCGAGGTGGTTTTTGCCTCTGCAGAAGAAGCATCCTCAGATCCCTTTCCTTTCTTGGGAGATTTAGATCTGCAGTCCTTTTTGTAGTGCCCTTCCTTTCCACATTTGCAGCACACCTTTACAAACTTTCCCAGAGATTTAGATCTCCCTCTAGATTTAGATCTCCCACTAGAAACCTTATTCTTGTTTCTGTTCTGGGACCTTCCTCGTACAGACAAGGCATCTCCATTCTGGTCCTCCATATTTCTTCACCTCATTTCCTCCGACAGCAAGGCTGAGACAATGTCATCAAAATTCAAGGTAGTTATATTGCTACCTATTGCAATAACCAGACTGTCCCATGAATCTGGTAGAGAACACAACAAACTGATGCACTTATCTTCATCTGAGATTTTAATATCAACATATAACAGTTGACTTACCACAGTATTGAAGGCATTCATATGCTCTTTCACCAAGTCTCCATCCTTCATCCCCAGGTTATACATCTTTTTCCGCAGGAACAATTTATTCACCAGAGACCTAGATTGGTACAAAGTCCCTAGCTTGTCCCACAAAGTCTTCGCCATAGCTTCCCCATATACATTCAACAATACTGAATCTGAGACACACAACCATATTGTGCTCTTTGCCTTCCGATCCAGCTTCTTCCAGTCTTCATCTGACATTGTCATTGGTTTAGTACCTGGATCTACCACGATCCACTGATCTTTATCCACTAGCAGATCCTCCATATTAATCTTCCACAACTAAAAACTCTGACCATTAAATTTCTTGATCTTTATCTTTCCACTGCTCACCATATTCTTTCAGCATGAGAATCGATCTCGCAGATCTCCCACTAAACAGGGTCTACCACAGGCCCGAGCAAAAAACCCCTTAGGAGCAAAGGCGTCCGCTTGAACCCAAAACAACTTTGATACCAAATGTAGGTTTTAACCCTGTACATAAATTATTTTCAAATGAATCTTAAATATAGAAAATAAACAATAGCGAGAACATATATATACACAGATATTTTCCCTTGGATCCCAAATCTGGACTACCAGCTTGATTTTTCATTATATTCATTTTAGTGTTATAACACATATATATACATGCTGAAGCATTCATAAACCCAAATCCATTAACCTTGGATTAGAATATAATTGTATTTCCCTCGACTAGATCTACAAAATACCAGCGGCCAAAAACCATCGTCCCCCAAAACCATGTGCAAATCCATGCACAAAACCATGGGTGGTCTTGCCCACCGAAAAAAAAATTCTCGGGGCACTGTCGCCCCCTTGTGACCCCCCTGCTGAGCGCGGCGAGTGGGACTGATCGTGGAAAGAATATAACACACCCAACACTGAGATCTCCTATCGAGAGAAGGCATCCTTTGTTTGCCATAGAATCTGCTTTGTTGTTCGATTTCCTGAGAATGTGAAAGAATTTATAGGAGGTGAAGTCGAGAAGCATTATCTTTAATCTTCGCAATGTCTTGTTGAGGGATATGTTGATAAATTGTTCCTCCATGTTGAGATTTTTATGAGGATTTATGAGTCTCCAAAGGCTTGGAATTCTTTGATGCCTCTGTCGCATGCAATGTGGCAAGATTTTAGAAGGCCTAAGATCTTTGCATGGTTGTTGGTTTGCTGCCCAAGTGCCCAACAGAAACTATCTCTTCTTGTTCCATCCGGGGAATAGATAACGCCACTTGCGCCTGCTACCCCGGGGTTTCTCTTGGATGCACCATCAAAAAATATCATATTTTTGCTTTGCTTCCTCCACCACTCTTGAAAAATGTCATATGGTTCTCTTATTCGCCATTCAGGGTTAGTGAAGGGAGATACCAATGATTGCTTCCTGGCTTGAGGGGCGAGAGCTTCCATCCATTTATTTTCTTTAGGGAGGAGAGAAGTATCTGCTTTATGAGGTTGTTGTTGCACTGCTTCGAGGAGGAGATATTTGGCTTTTGCTGCAACCTTTGTTGGAGGACAGGAAGTTTCATTGAAGATCTGCTCATTTCGAGCCAGCCATATTTTCCAACAGACATATTTGGGGATGGAGAGCCAGACTCTGTGCCAAAGGGATTTGCTGGGGATGTTGTGGGGATAACATTGGTTCCAGGAAGAGAAGAGCTCCACCACTGAGTTGTAATGTGGGGGAGATACATTAGATCATTTAGGATGATGTCCCATACCTCTTTTGCAAATAAGAAGTCAATGAAGAGGTGGGTCGAAGTTTCACTGTCATTTCTACATAGAACGCACCTGTGAAGGCCAGCAATGTTCCTTTTGGCCAGATTATCCCCTGTCAGGACTTTGTTATGCATAGATTCCAAAATAAGAAATTCACTTTGGGGAGTCCGAAAGGATCCCAAACCTGCTTCCAAAACTTGGGAGGTTGATTTCGTTCTTTTCGTGATTAAAGAGCGCAATATCTTGTTGTTGTGGTGTAAATTCCGGATTGACCCCATCCCCAGCTATTTGCAATTTCCTTATGCATGGGATCGTAATCAAACAGCTAATTTGTGAGGATTAACTATTTATCGCGCAAATGATCTGGCACTCTGGGGAGATCCCAGGCATGCCAGTTCCCATGTCTATCCCAGGAAGAGATATCGTGTAAACAGATGATTCCTACGTTGTTCAACCACTCACGCAACTCTTTTATTTCTTCGTTTTTTCAGAGAGGGTCGTGGCCCATTATGTGATCTTCCCATAGTTTCATTCTCCTTCCATTGCCTGGGATGCGATATATATTCCCTTTAAAAAAATTTAAGATTTTACGGCAGAGATTCCATACATGTGTGCCGGTCACTATGTTTTTTGCGAGCAATGATCTGAGAGGGACTCCATGCGCATACTTAATTCTCAGGAGTTTGCTAACAGGATGTTTAGGATCGGCATGCATTTTCCAAAGGAATTTGCATCCCAAGGCGAGATTAGCGAGGGAAGGATCACGGATCTGTAAGCCTCCATCCTAAGTTAGTTGTTTCATGAGCTCCCAGTTTGCCAAATGAAATTTTCGATGGTTTCCTTTTCCTCCCTGCCAAAGGAATTCGCGCAAGAGCTTGGAGATCTGATCCATAATGTTTTTTGGAGCCAAGAGGAAGGAAGCTTGATAGATGGGGAGTGCAGACAGCACAGTTTTGATGAGGATCAGTTTCCCACCTTTGGTGAGCCAATTTCCTCCCTAAGAGGCAATTTTGGTCTTGAATTTGCTAATAATTTCCACCCACAAAGATATTTTTTTGACCCCAATTGTTAGAGGAAATCCCAAGTTCTTAATTTTTTCCCATTGGGAAAATCCAACGAAGCCAAGGTGTTGTGCAATGCGGGTGAGTTCATGCTACTCAACATTCCATCCATACATTGCGCTTTTTCTTTCATTAATTAGTGCTCCGATGACTTTACAGTAGCTTTCGAGAACATAGTTGAAGGATTTTTCAATTCTAGTTGAGGCACCTCCGAGAAGAAGAGAATCGTTAGCAAAGAGGGTGTGGTTTATGGGGTCCAAGCCATTCGATATTCTTATGCCAGGGAGAGCCCCAACATTCCTCTCCATAGAGAGCTTTCTGTTGAGGGTGTCCGCCATCAGAATGTACAGGAAAGGGGAAAGAGAACAGCCTTGCCTCAATCCTCTCTGGGCTTGAAAATATGGTGCAGGGTGCCCGTTGACCTGCGGTGCAATCCAGGGCTTTTCTATGCAAGCTTCTATAAGATTGACAAACTGAGGGGAGAATCCAGTGGTTTGGACATTTAAACTACAACTCATTGCAGCAATTAGATAAGTAGAGTATGATAACCAACATTCCTTTTGTTTCTTGTAGATATTGTTTTGTTTAAATGTGTTATCGACAAACATCATGAGATCAATTTTAAAATGATAAACCTTAATGTGTATCAACCCTTTTGAATCTTGTGTGTGATGATTATTGTGATATGCTTCAATAAATGAAAAAAAAATCAACTTTATTAGAAACACCATAAGCAATACTAACATCTCAAAATATTTAGGGATGGAAGGTGCAATTGGCAAGGGGAGATGGGGGGAGGAGTGGGGCGGGGGAAACTTTAGTGTGCCCCGATGGAAAAACTAAATTATCATATTCATGGAGTCTAGACAATGACACTAATAATTAAGCGAATGGATATGCTCTCCTCCAAAGAATCTTGCTAATTCTTTATCTTCACATCCAAAATTTGATTATTTTATGGGGCTCAGAGGTTATCATTCGACATATTCATTATGTCTCTCCATCACCTGATCTCACTCTTAATCCCCTCCCCAATAAAATTAGAACACATTTGAAGGCTATGAAGGAGATCACATTATGGCATGTTCTAAGAAAAAATAATGCAATAGCAAACTGAAATAAAGCTACAAACTATAAAGGGAATCCTCAATGTGAATAAGAGGATGACCACCCCATTCCTTGATTATGAGAGTTTTCAACGAAGGTTTCTGGCAATTAGACAGTGCATAAAGTTTACATAATGGTTGAAGGAGTATACAAGGGCTAAGTGATGTGAGTTACACCATGGAATTTAATTCAAAGAGTAGATACAATACTCGCATGTGTGGAATTATGGCAGGCCAAAACTATGGATGGAGCCCCTTTGTGTAGAATTGGGATACAATCTTAGGAACCCTAGATGACATTCTATGATTTTTTTGTGGATAGATGGTGATGGCTCTATGTTACAATGCAAGGACGTGTGAGGTTATATGTTTATTGGTGTTTGGGGTGTGCTAGTTGAATTTTTTCATTCTCTTTTTTGATATGAGTTAAGGGAATTAATCAAAAGGAATGGAACACCTAGTAAGAACCTTCTTAGTTTTTTTCTTGCCTCTACAATTGAATTAATTTTCTTGGAGTAGCTCTTGCTATCCCAATATTTGTAGATGAATCTATTGCAAGCCCATTCAACAACCTAATGGCCACTCTAGGTCTCGTTGGGTTGATGTTTCGTGAATCTGACAAGGGTGGTGGGTTATTCCCCATACTTTTCCATACAAGAAAGTTTAGATACAATATTTTCATTTTCCCATGGTACATTGTATCATCCATGTTGCATTAGTATTAATTCTATTGTCTAAGTAAATTGGCAGGGGGGAGTTCTTTGGAAGCCCTTATCTAATAACATTTTAGAGAGGCCCCATGCTCTCAAAATTTCAAGGATTAATTCTCCCCATTCCTGAGAGAAAACTTTTTAGGAGATTCAGGAGGAATTGTTGCAATTACATCTCAAGTATAGCTAATTAGTTTATATCGTTTCCACTAGTTATTGCTAGTTAAAAACACTCATATTGATCCAGATTTATGCAGGAACACAATGAAATACAGAAATACACATAAAAGCAGAGATGCAGTAGAAATAAAACTTCATTTCATTAATAACAAATAACTAAAATATGCTTACAGACATAATGGAATTAAACTAGCTAGGGTGCTAGTAGCTTATCTCTCAGAAGAGATGTGGCAGCTACATGCCTTTGAACTATGTTACAATGAGGCTCAAGGGCCTATTTATTATTAAGAAACAATAGATAACCCTAAACATCTGAAAACCTAACCCTAAGAGATGAAGCGCCAAAACTATGGACCCTGTTTGGGTAAATTGGTAGATCAATCTTCCCAGGGACGTAAGTTTGGCATACAATCTTTGTTTGAAGCGCACAATACCTCGTTAGAAATATCTATCCGAGGACTAAAACTTTTCATGTAGACAAAATCAAATAAAAAAACGTCGTTTAGGGCCTCAAAACGGCTCCAGAATTTCAGGACCCGAAAAATTGCTAAAAATAGTAAATTGTGCTACAATTAAGGAAACTGAAAAACTAAAAGAAACAATGGTGGGGACCCAAGTGGAATAGGTGGGTGGCCACCAATATCCTCCTCGATCACATATGCTTCTATCTATGACCATTAATTCAACTAAGTTTATCCTTCCATAATTAAATGTCTCAATGATATTTATAATGCAAGTTCCCTCCTTTTATCAAAGTCTTTGTATGTTTAATTTTAGGGGTCTTCTGCTAGATGTATTCATACTCAATATTTAATGTAGCTTTTTTTTTTCTTGTTGTTATGTAAATATGAACAATGGGTAGAGGATAGGCACTCAAGCCAAATTTTGCACATCTAACATAATGATACGCCCTAAACATGAACTTTATTAATACAAAATTTTAAATTATGATAAAAAGGAAAAAAGAAAAAAATATCAAAAATATTTACATGTACATTTAAAAAAATATACATATATAAAATACATCTCATTGTTATTTTTTGTAAAATGTTTATTACATAAAACTATATTTATGTAGTACAATCAATTTAATTTGGGTAAATATAAATATCAATAATATAAAAGTTAAAGAAAAAATTTGAATTTGAGAAAAACTTACTATCCCCACATAATAATAATAATAATAATAATAATTACACTTAAAAATCTTTTAAAATAAATAAGACCCCAACCAATCACCTTACAAATAAATAAATTTAAATAATAATAAAAAATAACAAAAAATTGAATCCAATGTTATGGATAAGCCGTATAGTTTTTTTATCAAATAAAACTAATAGCCAATCAAAGCAACATTGAATACATGGGTAATACCATGCATAAGGGTATAATAATAAAATATTCAAATTTATTGAATGTTAGAAATTAAATTTTTTTCAAAAAATACCATGTGTGTCAATATAACAAGGGCTACATAGTAGCTAGTAGCTTAAATATAGCTTAATTAAACTAAAAAATAATAAAGACGGAGATTTCATCACAAAAATAAAACAACTAATAAAACATTGTATTGTTGAATTTAACGTTTATAAACATTAACCAATAATAATAATAAAAATTACTTTCACTTTAACAAGCTTAACCACTTGTATTTTTCACACTTTACATATATTAAGCATTTCACATATCTGAATTCAATACTACACCTTACATTATATGATCATAACACATACGAAACAATCCTACACCTTACATTTTATAATTATAACACATATCTAATGGAATTCATTCCATCACAGATTCCAACGTTCCACCTGTCCCGCTTGCTAGCCACTTGGCAGCGTTTCTAACTTTCGACATAATTATGGAATGAATATGTTTTTAATTTATTTAAGGCAGGACAGAAATCTCACGGTTCCATCGTATTGGATCGAACTGTTAATAAATTCGATTATGATTGATTCAATGTGCATGGGTTACGTTTGGAGATTTCGAATATTATTGGTTTGATTCTTAATGACCCCGTTCAACCTACCCATCTGATCAACAGCTATATGGGCATTCACCGTTGGATTGAAGGGTTTGGATTCGATGGTGGAGATTGGCGAAGGACCCGTTTAGGGTATAGACCTCCCAAAACCCTAAATGTCTTTGTCATTTGCTTTTGCTTGCTCATCGCGCTGCTCTGCACCCTGCAGCCAGACTCTGCTACCTGGTTTCCCTTGGCTCCATGCTGGCTCTGCTTGGCCTCCCCAAGGCACGTCTTCGCAGGTAATGCCATACTCGATTGTTCTGGAAGATTATTCAGTTCTTTTGGCTCTATTTATGTTTTCTTTCCAGTTTTTACAGGCTTCTTATTCCACCATAGGTATATTCTCCTTCATGTGGGGTTCTACCATGGCACTCTTGCTGTCTCGACAGGCTGGTGCTAACCTTGAGCTTTTCGCAAAGTCTGCTTCTCCAAAGAGCTCCTCCATCGAGCTGCAGGTGAGTTTGAGGTGTAGGTTTAAATTAAGCCATGGTTTACGAAGTGTAGTTTAATTCTTCTATGGTTAGGAAGTTTGATTCTTTGCTTTGTGACTTATTTACAGGGTTCCACCCAACGAATTTGCAAGAGAGCACTTGCGCTTAGGTAATAGTTTAATGCTCCTCTTATTCGAGCCCTCTTTATTTACGTTTCTAGCTTGCTGGCATGGTTCCTCACTCAAATCTTTCTGTCTCTTATATGCTTGTGCAGGTGAGGCTTGACTCATCCCTTGGAGTCAATCTTGTAGGTTTTGCATTGATACGGAAGGTTGAACCTGATTCCTTCTGTTTGCCTTTCGGGTACTGAATCCTTGTTGCATGCTTTACATAAGTGTTAATAACGGAGGCCCTTGACCTAGCCTTCATAATTGCCCGACATCATGCGTTTTTCTTAAAGTATAGTTTCATGCTTTCATGTCATGGTAGTATTTATTTAAATATCTCTGCAGAACTAGGGGCTTCTGCGCAACTCGTGGACATCGTATTTTATGACTATGTCATAATTCTATTCTGGTCTTTAATTGTTTAAAAGGGTAACTGTAACTTCTGGCTCGAAATTATGAGAGAATCGCTCTCCAGAATTCATTGACTCTATGGTTTCCCTCTGTTCTTCCGAAAGTTGTAATTTACTTATGCATTGTCTGATTTTGGGACTTTCTGTTCTTAAAAATACTATTAATCTTTCCTTCAATGGAATGTTTTCGCTCTCTTTTGGATATATCAGGAAATGTGTACAGTATATCCTAAATTTCTTCACATAGTGCAAAATGTATCTTTTTGAATCTTGAATATAATTCTTTGTGTTCCACTAGGCACCACCAGCTCAGGAATACTCCACTCTCTTCCTCCTTATTCTCAGCACGGAACCCCTCTTCTTCACTGAGATGCACCTTTTATCCCTAGAGGAGAGGTAACGGTCTTTAACTATTTTTGTTTAGCTACTCTCAGTTCTTGGAATACTTTTACCATCATCCTTTTAACTTTTTATGGAACCTCTATCCATTAATTAAATTAAATTTCAGCCAAAAACATAATTTATTTTTGTTTATCAGATAATCCTTTTCTCAATAACATAAATGTTTTGTCACTTAAAATTAAATAACATAATCAACTCGTTAACATTTAAACCAGCTGTCACAACTTCCCCTCCTCGAAGAAAACACCATCCTCGAAGTTTCATCTCGGCTCATAAAATCAGTTTTGTAGATGTCCTCATCTTTTATCCAGATCTAGTGGTATCCAGATCTTAAATATATCTTTGAAAATACAATGTCCCGCTTCACCTGATCAAAAAGGTCATCAATTTGTGGTAAAGGATATTTATTCTTGATAGTCAATTTATTGAGTTGTCTATAATCCATGCACATCCACATTGTTCCATCATTTTTCTTTACAAACAGTATTGGTGCTCCCCAAGGGGACACACTTGGTCGAATGTACTCTTTGTACAACAATTCTTGCAATTGCATCTTTAATTCTATTAATTCTGGTACACTCATTCGATATGGGGCCCTCGAAATTGGTGATGCTCCAGGCATCTTCTCAATAGTGAAATCAATATCCCTTCTTGGTGGTAATCCTGGTACATCTTCTGGGAATACGTCCATGAAATTATGCACCACTGGTATGTTCTCCATCATAGGATTCTTTTCTTTAGCATTAGTGAAACGCAATTGGATGGCATATAACTGGAATCCTTTCCTAATACACTTACCCATCAGAGATGTTGTAATAGGACGTAGTTGTAGGGGTTTCTTAATTCCTTGTATCTCCTTGCAAGTCCCATCTTGCATTATGTAGTATATAATATTTTCTTTACAATCTACCAATGTCCAGTGTCTCTCCAACCAATCCATCCCCAATAATACATCATAGGACCCGAAGGGTAACACGTTCAGATCCACATTCAATTCCTCATTTCCAGTACATAGTTTGGAACTTTGGAACAAACTTTCCTTTTTTCTCCTGTGGCTCGCTGTACTAACCAGGGATTTTTAAATTCCTGACCTTGTAATTTGGAAATTTCTACTATTTTGGGATTTATATAACTCAAACTTTCACTTGCGTCAACCAAAATAGAAACAGACTGCAAAATTAGCTTACCTTCCAATTCTATGATCATTGGTTGGTAATCTGCATGTCGATCTTCCAAGGCTGCATTAATCCTGGGTATGTTTCGGGCCACATCACCCACTGTAGAGGCTTCCTGAAGATTTTCCAATGTATCATTTCTTCCCCGCTGTGGACAGTTTTTGTAATAGTGGGCCTCACCACATCCCCAGCACTGTAGGGGTGGTTTCTGGCTTTGTCCTTGTTCGGGTTTGCTGGAAGCCTCTGTGGGCTTCTCTTTTGCAGGCCAATGGCTTCTTTGGTGATTTCTTCCTAACTTCTTGCTCAACGAATTCCTGGCAGAATTCTTAAAGTTACTGGTTCTTAAACTCTTGAAATTGGAACCTCCTTTATGCCCTTTTCTTGGCTGCCAGTTATTGCCCTGTTCTCCTTTTGCCTTGGACTGTTGGTAACACATTCTCGCCTTCCGAATTTATTCGTCCATAGTCTTCGGATTCACGAATTCAATTCGCTCTTTTATGTGAGTAGGAAAACTGCTCAAAAATCGTTGAACCTTAGCCTTTTCATCCCTTAAATAAGGAACGTATCTTAACAGGGAAGTGAACTTGGTTATGTACTCATCCATTGTTATTTTCCCCAAATTTAAGTCATGGAATTCCCTGAAATTTTTGTCATGAAATCATTTTGTTAGGTACTTGTCCTTGAAGTATTGCTTAAATGCATCCCATCTCACATCCTGATCTTCAATGTTGCGTGCATCCTTAACTTCCTCCCACCACAAGGTGGCCTTCTCCCTCAACTAATAGATGGCTAGTCTAGCTTTAAGATTATTGTTGTAATCATACACCTAAAAGTACTTATTCATGTTAATCAACCATTCTTCAACCACCTCCTCCACTTCTCCATAAAATGTGGGTGGTTTTATCTTCCAGAACTCACCTTGTAGCTCCACTTTTTGCTTCTTAATTTCTTGTCGTTCTGACACATTCCCAGAATCTGCCTAATTGTCATTCATATTTTTTTTACTTAGCTGGGAATGGCTTCTTTCCATTCTTCCATTGGTTTTCTCTTTGGCTTGTTATTCATTTTCTTCTTGCGTTTCTTTTTCCAGACTGGGTTGTAGCACGCCTTGATTCTGCTTATCCGACAGGCTTTTAAGTATCCTCTCCTGCTCTTGCATTAGGTGCTCATTGTTACTTCTAACCCAGACCATTTCCTCTTGAAGCTTTTGCAGTGTACTTAGCAAAATATTGGTTTGGTGCTACTGCTCCTCCAACAGTCTACTAGTATGTTGGTGTTAATCAACACTGTGCTGAATCCACATTTCAGGATTCATTTATGTTTGGGGTTGAGGTGTAGGTTCCCCTGCATTCTGGGGTGTCTGCTATGTCGACCCCCTTCTCATAATTTCTCTTGTATGCTAATCTTTTGCTATGCATCATTACACACATAAATTTCATGTTAGGTGACCCTTAGGTTCCCAGTGTATGAACGTTGCTCTGATACCACTTGTAACGTTTATCAACATTAACCAATAAAAAAAAATCACTTTAACAAGCTTAACCACTTGTATCCTTCACACTTTACATATATTAAAAATTTCACATATCAAATTCAATACTACGCCTTACATTATATTATCATAACACATATATTAAACAATCCTACACCTTACATTTTATAATTATAACACATATCTAATGGAATTCATTCCATCACAGATTCCAACCTTCCACCTGTCCCGCTTGCTAGCCACTTGGCAGCGTTTCTAACTTTAGACATAATTCTGAAATGAATATGTTTTTAATTGATTTAAGGTAGGACACAAATCTCACGGTTCCATCGTATTGGATCAGACTGTTAATAAATTCGATTATGATTGATTCAATGCGCATGGGTTACATTTGGAGATTTCAGATATTATTGATTTCATTCTTAATGACCCCGTACAACATAACCATCCGATCAATAGCTATGTGGGCATTCACCATTGGATTGAAGGGTTTGGATTCATATTGGCGGAGGACCCGTTTAGGGTATAGACCTCCCCAAACCCTAACCGTCTTTGTCATTTGATTCTGCTTGCTTGTCACGCTGCTCTGCACCCTGCGGCGAGACTCCACCGCCTGATTTTCCTTGGCTCCATGCTGGCTCTGCTTGGCCTCCCCAGGGCATGTCTTCGCAGGTAACGCCATTCTCGACTGTTCTGGAAGATTATTCAGTTCTCTTGGCTCTATTTCCATTTTCTTTCCAATTTTTACAGGTTTCTTATTCCACCGTAGGTATATTCTCCTGCATGCAGGGTTATACCATGGCACTCTTACTGTCTCGATTGTACAATGCTTACCTTGATGTTTTCACGAAGTCTGCTTCTCCAACAAGCTCCTCCATCGAGCTGCAGGTGAGTTTGAGGTGCAGGTTTAAATTAAGCCATGGTTTACGAAATGTAGGTTAATTTGTCTCTAGTTAGGAAGTTTGATTCTTTTCTTTGTGACTTATTTACAGGATTCCACCCAGCAAATTTTCAAGAGAGCTCTTACTCTCAGGTAAAATTTTAATGCTCCTCTTATTCAATCCCTCTTTATTTATGTTTCTAGCTTGTTGGGGTGGTCCTCACTCAAATCTTTATGTCTCTTATTTTCTTGTGCAGGTGAGGCCCGACTTGTCCCTTGGAGTCAAGCTTGTAGGTTTTGCATTGATACGAAAGGTTGAACTCGATTCCTTTTGTTTTCCTTTCCGGTACCGAAACCTTGCTGCATATTTATATAAGTGTTAATAACGGAAGCCCTTGACCTGGCCTTCGGAGTTGCCCGGCATCATGCGTTTTTCTTAAAGTATAGTTTTAGGCTTGCATGTTGTGGTAGTATTTATTTAAATTTCTTTGCGGAATGAGGGGCTTTTTCCCAACTCGTGGACATCGTATTTTATGACTCTATCATAATTCTATTCTGGTCTTTAATTGTTTAAGAGGATAATTGTAACTTCTGGCTCGAAATTATGAGAGAACTGCTTTCTAGAATTCATTGACTCTATGGTTTCCCTCTGTTCTTCCGAAAGTTGTAATTTACTTATTCATTGTCTGATTTCGGGACTTTTTATTCTTACAAACACTATTAATCTTTCCTTCAATGCAACGTTTTCGCTCTCTTTTGGATATATCAGGAAATGTGTACAGTATATCCTAAATTTCTTCACATAGTACAAAATGTATCTTTCTGAATCTTGAATATAATTCTTTCTTAGTTTTATCTTGGCTCCAGCAGACTTTTGTTTTCATTCTGCTACAGATTTATATATATCTGGTTTGTTTTACAGCCGTTACCGATTTTGGGGTTTACTATGCATGCTTTCATTATTATTTATTTCCTTCTATTCTTTTCACATTCTACAGTAGCAGTACACCATAAAGCTAATTTGGTACATAATTTATTACTTACTTCTTAATATATTTCCGGACATTTCTATCCATGTTTATCATAGAAGCAGTTAACGACCAACTCGGAGTTTGCGGTTTCGGCCCTAAACTTGGAGTTAATGGTTTTCTGAGTTAATATCCTTGTAGTAATAAGTCTGTTTATAAGCCCCACCGGTTTGCAGTAAACACCAGTTCTTTTCTTATTTATAGAAATAAGTTAAATTCACACCATTCCAAATATTTATTGTGTTCCTCGAGTTCCACTGTTCTTTAGAAAAAGAACACAGACATAACATATTGACTATACTTCTAGGAGGGAAAATACTCCTTTTCATCATTAAATACCCAGACAGTGATAAGAAAATTAATAATTAACTAGAAAACATGTCCAATACCAAATTTTCCAGTAAATGAATACTTATCTGTTTTTCCAAATTTGCTGAGGTTTTCCACCCTACCAGGAGTGAGGCAATCACGTCCTCAACTCCCCCCGTGCTCCAGATCGAGTCCAGTAGGTTTACAGAAGTTTTCCAGAAGAGACCTCAAGTCCATTGGGCCCAGTACTTCTTTTTTTCCATGAATAGGGAATGATGAGTGTGTTCCACTAGTCACCACTAGCTCAGGAATACTCCACTCTCTTCCCCGTTAGTCTCAGCACAGAACCCCTCTTCTGCACTGGGATGCACCTTTTATCCCTAGAGGAGAGGTAGCTGTCTTTAACTGTTTCTGTTCAACTACTCTCAGTTCTTTGAATACTTTTACCATCAGCCTTTTAACTTTTTATGAAACCTCTATTCCATTAATTAAATTAAATTTCAGCCAAAAACATAATTTTTTTTTTAATTTCATCCAAAAACATAATTAAATCCTTTTCTCAATAACATAAATGTTTTTTCACTTGAAATTAAATAACATAATCAACTAGTTAACATTTAAACCAATTGTCACAATGTCATCACAAAAAAATAAGAAATATTATTAAGTAATATTGTTTATGTTAACATATATACACTTTAATATATATGTTTATTTTCTGTGTGTGTGTGTGTGTGTGTGTGTGTGTGTGTGTGTGTGTGTGTGTATATATATATATATATATATATATATATATATATATATATATATATATATATATATATATATATATATAAAGTCTAATGATTAGGTGAGAAAGTTTGTTTCCACATGTCTTGTGGTTCAATCTTTGGTAGGACTATGGATGTCTGTGCGTTGTTTAAAAGACGATTTTTAAGTTGGAAAAAAATAAGTCATCTTAAATTGAAAATATAGATTAAAAGCTTTAATTCATGAAAATGGAAATAATAGAAATGACTTATTTCCATTATTTCCCATGGGGGCTTCTGATTTGATTTTTCCTTAATTAAATTAGAAGTAAATTGTAATTCCATCACATGACAACATGTAATTGTTAACTGAGTCAGGAAGACTTAGTTAGCTCAGTTAAATCGATTTGGAGGTCAAACTAGAGGCATGTAGGGTGTCTCCTACTTTTAGGATCCCTCGTTGAGTTATTTGTGGGTTGTAATTAGTTAACTCAATTATTTGAGTTAAAATCAGTTTAACTAGTTCTAACTGAGAGATGAGCTAGTGATAGGTATAGTAAATTAACTCTGATTGAATTCACAAGTAGTGATCAATCAGTTAACTGATAATTCGCTATAAAGGAATTGGTCAGACAAAGGAAAGGAATTGGCTAAGTATTGGACCAATTTTTACTAGATCAGAGTGAGATAGTCAGAAGAGTGCAGAGATTTCTCGGGAAGGGAAATAACATTGTAATGTTTCATATTCTTTACTTTACGCAATATACAGATAGAGGGGTTTTGAGTAGTTTATTTCCCCAGATACATCTTGTATTGAGTGATTGATAATTTCTTTCTCTTACTTGTTATGTGATTATGGGATCGAAATTGGTTTCCGCAATTTGTAGAAGTGATTCATTATTTTGTTTTAGTACATTACAAGATCAGTTGAATCCATTTAGATATATCTATAATTTCCCCATTTTAAGTTTCATCTACAATGCAACTAGGATGGATTTACAAGGCTAGGCCACAGGAGCAGGATTATATCACTAGGGCTCCCGAACGTATTTTGAGGGATTTCATGCAATTCGATGGAATTTTCTTGATATCCCATCATCAACACAACTTGTCTTTTGTTCCAATGAATTTTGACAACTTTCATAAAATATAGTTATTATTGGGCCTGACTTAATTAATTACGATTGAGGTCGCACTACAAGAGGAATATTTGTTGGAACACCTTAGCGTAATAGATCGTTGGAACCAGAATGAGAAGATCTAAATGATGGGATGATGAGAAGAGACTTCCAGTGGACAGATAAAGTATGCTGAGCAATTTACCAAATATCCAGATTAAAAGTGACTTTAATTAGTCACTTAATTAAATAAAATGGGGGGGAGTAATTAATTGAAGCAAAAAGGACAAAAGAGACTTACGTGGAATCAAATAAAATTAAAAGTCACTTAGATGGTGTTGTGGTTCCTATGATTTGGCAGATTTGGAAATACCAAATGACAAGACAACATCAAACCACTTTAGGATCTCAGGATCTAACCCTCCTGGATCCAGAGAGGGATCTCTCTATAAAAGAAAAGAATAATATATCTTTGAAGTTCAAATTAAGGTATTAGGCTAGCTATAGGGCACAAGTGTTTATGTTTTGTTTTGTTTGTTTGGTTTGGAAACATGAAAGAAGGGTTAAATGAATGTAAAGGAATGAGTAGAGAAATATTTTTGGCAATGGGGAGATAATTCAAAGAGAACACAAGTCCATTGGGCAATGGGGTCATAAAAGGGTTTACTTGCAATTCAAATATCCAAGGCTTTCAAAGGGCTAGTCATCAAAAACAGAGGATCTCTTAAGATGATAGTATGGGATGAAACAATAGGGAAATGAATGGGAATGATAAGGAAAACCTTCCAAGGTGACCACCTTGGAGTAAATCTAGGGACAGGACATGCCTTATACCTCTATGATCCAAACTCCTAATGAGGCTAACTCCGAAGACAACAATCCAGCAGTCCTCCTAACTACCTTCAGACAATAGAAAAACATTTAAGTTTGACACAGAGTGAAGTCTAAGATCAGAGAAAGACTTTTAACCTTATCTTCTTTTGACATTCAACCCAAAGGGATCTTAGAAAGGCTAATTGTTGAAAAAGGAACCTAGGGGACACGGCCAACTCTAAATCTCCCTTATTCCTAATTCTTTCAGTTGAACCAAACAAGAACATCTAAGAAACAAATTCTAAATTCATACATCAGTAAGTATGGGAAAACCAACATCTTTGACTGGTTAAATTATATTGAATTTTTTCTTAGATACACAATTAGCAAAAAACATTAAAGATAAGAAATTGCAGCGAGCATTAGGGTACTTGCAGCAGTATATCCTAAGCTAAATTTATTGTTTCTTATCAGAGAAAATGAAACATGATGTAAAACAGAGTGAAAACAATGACAAATAAAGAATACATCACCACTGATTAAGATCAGGATCCGATGAACATGCTTGTCATATTAGAAGAGCAAAACCAGTCACATACATTCTTGTCCAATAGCTTGATATCATCCAGAAATCATCTCCCAGCCTATTTACAACTACCACTCATAGAACTCTAAATCAGTAAAATAGCTTACAATCAACGGCCAACCAGCCAACATTTACAATGTATTTTTCATGGGTTCTTATGGGTGGAGAAGTGATAGCAATGGTAGATATAACTTAAATGATTCATTAAAACAGATGGAGAAATGTCTTTCGAAGCCCATTCTGCTTTAATATCTTTACATTGACTTTTAGTACCCTTTAGATGAATTAGGGGTCTTCGACAGGTTGATAATAACTCCGAGGGTATGTTGCTTGAAGTACTTTCCTGGCTGTAGTACTCTGTTTATCCTTTGTGACAAGTAAGGTGAATATTTTGTCTTTCAAGTCTTCCATACTTCATAACCAATGCACTGACAGTTCTAGGAGCTTTCTGTCAAAATAATAACTGTTATGGGCTCGATGAGGAATAGAAAATGTTGTGGGAACTTGTCCTTCTTAGGAAAAGAACATTCTACTGATACTGACATGGCTTGATGTGTGCTTTAGGCTTCATTAAGCCTCCTTGATCATCTTCGGGTTTGCATCTGTGTCCTTTGTGTCTGTAACTGTGGATTAGGCCTCTTAGTCTTCAATATCATGCTTTTAACCCTTTAATCTCTTTCTAATACACTTTTAAACTTTTGCTGACCTGTTTGAGTGAATATACAGGCTACAGAGGCGCTGGAGGATTTATGTCAGGTTAATAGCCTTGATCTTTAATGAAACATGCCTTTAAACCTTCTCAGAGACCTCTTTTTCTGCTATCTTGGCTCTGTGATGGTCTTTCTGTGCCAGAGGTCACTATGACTGTGACTGTGGAGACAGAATGAATTCACCACCTTTGAAACCTGCAAAAAACGAAAAACATGTTATAAAATCCATGTGGGCTCGGTTAGACTGCTTACGGAGGCTCTGGGGGTGGAGGAACGGCGAGGAAGGATGGTGATTTACAGCAAAAAATGGGTGAAAATCATGGCGAGGGGCGAAAACAGGTATGATGGGAGTTTGGGTGCAACATGAGTTGTGGACCGTTAGAGTAGAATAATCGACAGTGGAGATCTGCGGATGGAATCGTTTGGAGATCAGACAAATGGTGAGAAAATGAAATAGCGAAATAATTTGGGCCGTTCGATCTCAGAGATCAACGACCGAGATTAAAAACGAAAACGCGTTGTGGAGGGCAGCGGTATAGCGGAAAACCATTAATGGTTTTCGCGCGGGCTCTGGGGGTAGGTGGTATTCACAAACAAAACGCGATTCCATACGTTAATTGACACCTATCCCTCCTAAAACTGCCCTTTTCGCAAAAAAAATTGGTGTTAAACTGCAATAGCAAAATTTTTTCGATATGGGACATCCACCGTCAGATCGGAGGTTCCAGATCCGACGGTGCGGATCGCACGCGACGGGGAAAGCTGCACGGATGAGGTGAGTTTTGGTGGGACCAACATTGGTTTTGTCGTAGTAGGAAAGTTAAGTGGCGGGGCAAAAATTCGATTGAACAATTGGTTTTATCAGGTTAAATCCCGACCGTAAGATTTCTCAAATGGATGGTCGAGATTTAAGGATGAAACAGGAAGTTAAAAATGGGAAATGGGAAGACAGGTGAAATAGATGGAAGGGTGATTACTCGAAGGCCGTTGATCTGTGGAGATCGACGGTTCACATCAACTCAAATCATAACGTCGGGAAATGATAAAAACAAAGGGAAAAAGGGTTCTAATTGAGATTTATGTATCTTAAGCGCCCGATTGCGGGGCTGTAGGATGTATGGAGGAAGGGGCTAAATGGAATAACCCCTCGAGGGCTAAGAAACTTTATAATGCAAACGGGGTGTTTTAGGCCTAAAAACAGGGATTTTTAAGCCAAATGAGGGTTTTGATAGGCTAAAGATAAGATTTTAAAACCGAATAAAGGGGAGATATAATGTTTTAAAGGGGAGTTTGATGATTTTTGAAGGTTAAAATGAAGGTTTATAGAGGGATTTTTGAAAGAAATAAGGATGAAAATGGGGATTTTGTGGGAATGAAATGGAGAAAATGGAGGCCTTTTGAACACAGTTTCTTCACAAAACAGTAGGACTCATCAATGGAAATAGCATTGAAGATAATTTTGAAGGATAAGGACATCACAAGGCTTCAAGGATGATAAATTTTCAAGGGAAATTTTCACTTGAAGGCTTGAACATATTTAGACACCTGTTTGCTTTGAAAAATTATTATAGGTGGCTAACAGTGGCTCCACATGGGGATGGAATATTCTTGAAGATGTCAAGAATCTCATAAATAATCTTTGGAAATAGGCCAGATGCCTGGTACTTTGACCATCTTTTTCTTCTTTGATATGTTGTTATAAACATGATGGACATTATATCATCAGCAATCCTTCCCCAAACAATCTACCTACCCATCCTATTGTCCTAACATTTTTTATTCAGGGTGCATTTAGACTTGCAGACCTTCTTCATCATTATTTTTTATTGAAAGTAGAAAAACTAATCTAATTCTACCCTTATTTCTCCATGAGACCAGATTAAACAATTGGACTCATAGCTTCTCTACCTAAGCTACTATCTGCTAGGATTAAACTGTCTGGCATATTTTCATTCTCTACATTCTAAAACAGAATTATAAATACAGACAAACCAGGATTAGACTGTCTGATTTGCTGTGGGTCCATGGCATAAAGACAAGCTGCACATGAACTGAAACTTTTCAGAAAATTGAAACAAAATTGTGAAGGCTTGAAATTCTGAAAATTAAGAGCATCCTTCCTTCTTCTTGTGACTCAGATTTTGAGCTTTTTAGAGTCACCTTTCTTTCTTCATTTCAGCTCCTGCTTTGATCTTGTTAGAGCTGCTTCTTCTTCTTTTCTCCGCTGGTTCAAGTTTTGAACTTGTCTGAACCCTTCTCTTTCTATTTTTGTATTTTTTGAATTTCTCTTCAAAGTAAAATCAACAACTAACTAAATTCTCACAGGCTGAGCTTTATTGAGATTTCCTACCTACCCTACTCTGACTTGGGAATATCTATTATTTTATATAATACAATAGTGCCAGTGCAGCCAGTTCAGTAGTAACAAAAATGAGGAAGAAATCTGACTACTTGTCAGAGATAACCATGGGGTACTTTGAATGTGGGTCTTCAAAACCAAGGCCACCACCAGTGGTGACCACCCCTGATGTATCTGGCTCTTGCAAAGGGTCAATTCTTGGGAACTTGATCCAATCAGGGCCTCCATATATCCTGCCATGGGATCAATTAAAACATGATATAAACTTTCTTCCTTTAGGCCTTCCATGACTGGTAGGCTATCTGCATCCTTGACAGCTTGGTTCACTGCATCTTCAGTGTGGCTCTTGAAAGCACAATCATCCTCCTCCTGCACATCAAAAGGCAGTGAAATTCCTTCTTTCTTAGGGGGAGGGAGACTTTCCAAAAATGCTCTAGGGTCCCTGAATTGGTATGATTTTTCTTGTGAATTCAATACTTCAATCTCAACTTCATACCTTTAAACCACCAAATCTAATAAAACTCTCTTAAGCTCAGGATTAGCTTTGAATTTTGAGCTGAGAAGGATAGCCTTTGGAAGGTCCTCCCATTCAAGTTCTTCCAGGCCACTTGATATTATATAACGACACTCTGCTATGAAACACTGCATTTGTGTAAATTGTTCAGAGTCTTCCATTAGTGAAGTGACTTGGTCTTTGTTGTGCTAGGATGTGGAGAGGCCACTATGCTTTAGTATGAATGATGTCGTGATGAAACTGGTCTCCCAGTGGAGTCTTGTGAAAATAGAGATAATCAGCAAGCCTACTGATCACCAGAGGAGTCTTTTGGTCATTTAGGAACTGTGGAGTTGCCAGGTGGATGATTTAAAATGTTCAAGGAGATTTATTGTCCACCACAATGATTAACTACCAAATCAAGGCTAATTTGGTCTTCTTTGAGTTCTTAGAGATGTTTTAAGGAGTGTTTTACTCAAAGTCCCCAGCAGAGTCGCCATTATGTTGTGGTTCTTGTGATTTGGCAGATTTGGCAATACCAAATGACAAGACAACATCAAACCACTTTGGGATCTCAGGAAGTATCCCTCCTGGATCCAGAGAGGAATCTCTCTATAAAATCAAATAATAATATATCTTTGAAGTTCAAATTAAGGTATTAGGCTAGCTATAGGGCACAAGGGTTTATTTTTTGTTTTGTTTGTTTGGTTGGGAAACATGAAGGAAGGGTTAAATGAATGTAAAGGAATGAGTAGAGAAAGAGTTTTGGCAATGGGGAGATAATTCAAAGAGAACACAAGTCCATTGGGCAATGGGGTCATAAAAGGGTTTACTTTCAATTCAAATATCTAAGGCTTTCAAAGGGCTAGTCATCTAAAATAGAGGATCTCTTAAGATGATAGTATGGGATGAAAAAATAAGGAAATGAATGGGAATGACAAGGAAAACCTTCCAAGGTGACCACTTCGGAGTAAATCTAGGGATAGGACATGCCTTATACCTCTATGATCCAAACTCCTAATGACACTAACTCTGAAGACAACAATCCAGTAGTCCTCCTGACTACTTTCAGACAATAGAAAAACATTTAATTTTGACACAGAGTGAAGTCTAAGATCAGAGAAAGACTTTTAACCTTATCTGCTTTTGACATTCAACCCAAAGGGATCTTAGAAATGCTAACTGTTGGAAAAGGAACCTAGGGTACAGGGCTAACTCTAAATCTCCCTAATTCCTAATTCTTTCAGCTGAACCAAACAAGAACATCTAGAAACAAATTCTAAATTCATACATCAGTAAGCATGGGAAAACCAACATATTTGACTGGTTAAATTATATTGAATTTGTTCTTAGATACACAATTAGCATAAAACATTAAAGATAAGAAATTGCAGCGAGCATTAGGGTACTTGCAGCAATATATCCTAAGCTAAATTTATGGTTTCTTATCAGAGAAAATGAAACATGATGTAAAACAGAGGGAAAACAATGACAAATAAAGA
This sequence comes from Pinus albicaulis, assembly GCA_034641835.2. Classification (NCBI taxonomy): domain Eukaryota; kingdom Viridiplantae; phylum Streptophyta; class Pinopsida; order Pinales; family Pinaceae; genus Pinus; species Pinus albicaulis. The sequence goes on along the minus strand of CM076578.1, from coordinate 1,120,247,133 downwards.
ATACATCACCACTGATTTAGATCAGGATCTGATGAACATGCTTTTCATATTAGAAGAGCAAAACCAGTCACATACATTCTTGTCCAATAGCTTGATATCATCCAGAAATCATCTCCCAGCCTATTTACAACTACCACTCATAGAACTCTAAATCAGTAAAATAGCTTACAATCAACGGCCAACCAACCAACATTTACAATGTATTTTTCATGGGCTCTTATAGGTGGAGGAGTGATAGTAGTGGTAGATAGAACTTAAATGATTCATTAAAACATATGGAGAAATGTCTTTCGAAGCCCATTATGTTTTAATATCTTTACATTGACTTTTAGTACCCTTTAGATGAATTAGGGGTCTTCGACAGGTTGATAATAACTCTGAGGGTATGTTCCTTGAATTACTTTCCTAGTTGTAGTACTCTGTTTATCCTCTGTGACAAGTAAGGTGAATATTTTGTCTTTCAGGTCTTCCATACTTCATAACCAATGCACTGACAGTTCTAGGAGCTTTCTGTCAAAATAATAACTGTTATGGGCTCGATGAGGAATAGAAAATGTTGTGGGAACTTGTCCTTCTTAGGAAAAGAACATTCTGCTGATAATGACATGGCTTGATGTGTGATTTAGGCTTCATTAAGCCTCCTTGATCATCTTTGGATCTACATCTGTGTCCTTTGTGTCTGTCACTGTGGATTAGGCCTCTTAGTCTTCAATATCATGCTTTTAACCCTTTAATCTCTTTCTGATACACTTTTAAACTTTTGTTGACCTATTTGAGTGAATATACAGGCTACAGAGGCACTGGAGGGTTTATGTCAGGTTAATAGCCTTGATCTTTAATGAAACATGCCTTTAAACCTTCTCAGAGACCTTTTTTCTGCTATCTTGGCTCTGTGATGGTCTTTCTGTGCCAGGGGTCACTATGACTGTGATTGTGGAGACAAAACGAATTCACCACCTTTGAAACCTACAAAAAACGAAAAACATGTTATAAAATCCATGCGGACTTGGTTAGACTTCTTGCAGAGGCTCTGGGGGCAGAGGAGCAATGAGGAAGGATCATGATTTGCAATGGAAAATGGGTGAAAATCATGGCGGGGGGCGAAAACAGGTCTGATGGGAGTTTGGGTGCAACATGAGTTGTGGACCGTTAGATTAGAATAATTAACGGCGGAGATCTACGGATGGAGTCATTGGGAGATTAGACGAATGGTGGGCAAATGAAATAGCGATATAATCTGGGTTGTTCGATCTCAGAGATTAACGGCCGAGATTAAAAACGAAAACGCGTTGTGGAGGGCAGCGATATAGTGGAAAACCATTAACGGTTTTCGCGCGGGCTCTGGGGGGGTAGGTGGTATTCACAAACAAAATGTGATTCCATACGTTAATTGACACATGTCCCTCCTAAAACCGCCCTTTTCGCAAAAAAAATTGGTGTTAAACTGCAATCGCAAAAGTTTTTCGATATGGGACGTCCACCGTCGGATCGGAGGTTCCAGATCTGACGGTGCGGATCGCACGCGACGGGGAAAGCTGCATAGATGAAGGGAGTTCTGGTGGGACCAACATTGGTTTTGTCGCGTAGTAGGAAAGTTAAGTGGCGGGGCAAAAATTCGATTGAACAATTGGTTTTATCGGGTTAAATCCCAACCGTAAGATTTCTCAGATGGACAGTCGAGATTTAAGGACGAAACGGGAAGACAGGTGAAATAGATGGAAGGGTGATTGCCCGAAGGCCATTGATCTGTGGAGATTGACAGTTCACGTCAACTCAAATCATAACGTCGGGAAATGATTAAAATAAAGGGGAAAAGGGTTCTAATTGGGGTTTATGTATCTTAAGCGCCCGATTGCGGGGCTATAGGACGTATGGATGAAGGGGCTAAATGGAATAAGCCCTCGGGGGGTAAGAAACTTTATAATGCAAAAGGGGTGTTTTAGGCCTAAAAACAGGGATTTTTAAGCCAAATGAGGGTTCTAATAGGCTAAAGGGAAGATTTTAAAACCAAATAAAGGGGAGATATAAGGTTTTAAAGGGGAGTTTGATGATTTTTGAAGGTTAAAATGAAGGTTTATAGAGGGATTTTTGAAAGAAATAAGGATGAAAATGGGGATTTTGTGGGAATGAAATGGAAGAACTGGAGGCCTTTCGAACACAGTTTCTTCACAAAACAGTAGGACTCATCAATGGAAATAGCAGTGAAGATAATTTTGAAGGATAAGGACATCACAAGGCTTCAAGGATGATAAATTTTCAAGGGAAATTTTCACTTGAAGGCTTGAAAAGATTTAGCCACCTGTTTGCTTTGACAAATTATTATAGGTGGCTAACAGATGGAGTCAAAGGAGAGCTTCTAGCATACTATTAAATAATCAAAATAAGATACTTCTAGAAGCTTGGAGATATGTTTATTGAGTCTTTAAAAGGAGGAGGAGGAGGAGATCATTTGGGACAACTTAGTTTGGAATAATTATATTTGGTATTGATTTGAGAATTTAATTCTATACTATAGTGGACCCAAGACAAAAACCCTCAGGTGATTTAATGAGAGTGGGCGAAAACCCATCTCTCTCCTCGGTGAATTCACTCAAAATTCACAGGTGTAGTCATCATATCAGTTTATTTTGGAGGCCAATTGCGACATTATTGTAGATATTTTTTAGGACATAACCTCAACCATTTCCAGTTTATTATATCAACATATTTTAGATTAATAAAATAAGGATGAGTTCCACTGCATGTGCATCTTGTCAATTTTTAGTTGCAATTTATTTCCTAATTTTGTCGATTAATTTTATGGCTCGCTGCAAAAATTTTAAGAGCAATATTCTGTAAAATTTGTATTGGGGATATTATATTGGTATTAGAATTGGTTTTCCTACCAAAATAATGATTTTCTTGTCATAATTTTCAAACCATATTCATTACAAGTGTTGGAACAAAAATTACTAAAGCCAAGTGCCATCAATCTTTAGATCAATTGTGCATTTGCCACGACCGAGAGCTTATTCCTTCAAGAGCCTGAATCTATTAGATTTGTAGGAGTTGAATATTCTTTATGAATTGATCTTCTTATTTAGAATTGCAAGGAGTTCAACTCTACCAATTTTAGAGGTCGAGATTCATTATTTCCATCATAGATCAAGTTCATATTTGGAGGGGTTGTTGTAACCACTAGAAAGAAGAATTAAATTACCATATTGTAGCCCTTGTTTGGTCAAAAGAAAAATACCATATTGAGGGAAGTCCAAGAACCATTCTTGCACATGACGACAACTTCCTTAAATAAAATTTGAGAGCCTCATCGTGTCTAATAGTTTCTTACGATGTAATTATGTCTTTGTATTTATTATATTTTTAATTGTTGGAGTTTCTCCGCTTTAATACCTTTCGACAGGACACCCCTAATCGAACCCTATAATTGTCACTAATACGAGGAAAATCCTCCCACTGTTGTTTTCATTGACGCGAACGTTGACTCATTATTGTGGTGAGTTGATGATATGGTACGTATGGAATATCAAAGTGAAAATTAAAGAGTCAATGTAGACTACCAGTACATTTACTAATCCGATGTTATGTGTCTGTTAAATCGGTCGAGTAATTCGTGACGTGCATGCGTTGACGATACTAGCTACAGAACGACAATTATCAGTGGTCAATTGCAACCGTGGCTCGCTAGTGGTGGAAAAAAATGAATTGAGTTACTCTGCAAGGATCTCAATCCATGTCAATGTGCATTCGTTGGCCCGATTACCACCATGGAAGCAGCATCGTGAAGTCGTGAAGTGCACAGACATATAGTGCATTTTAAGCCACTTACGGATGTCAAAGTTGTATTTTGCATGTGTTGGTGGTCGTTTGGGTATTGATGTTGCATACTAAAGCATAAATATGTATGGTATATAATGGAAAAATTGTGCGAGAAAATTTTCTTATCAATGACAGTCTAAGAACAAGATATTACATATAACTTGTGGTGAAGTCGAACCCCACATCAGTAGTTGTTGGAGATTCATGGTAGCATGAGGGTCATTCAAATTCGAGGGCCGAGTCCATAGTTTCTCAGAAAAATCTATGGTCGGGTTTATTTGGAGTGCACTGAAAACCCACAGATGGGGTGTGCATTGTACTGATTTGATGATCGATCTAGGGAATATGTCACTTGTTGCTTGCGTACAACTAACGATTAGATTGGTGTCCTCTTGGAAGTGCAATTTGGTATGGTGAAGCATGTACATGGATCTGAGGAGCGATTCGAGGAACAGAGAAGAGATACACATTATATTCATTCAAGTGTGTGAGTGAATGGATCGTTGTCTGACTAGAGTTTATTGTGCATGGATCATTATCATGCGAGTATTGTTGCAGTATTGTTATAGGTATGAATGAACGGTAGCTAACGTTTGGAGAGCTATACATAAGGACAACGAGATATTATAGTATTAATAGTTGACAGTGGGATGTGACTCTACATAAATGTGTGCAATTGATGTTGCCAGAGGTTGTGACAGTGTTTGGTAAGAACTTCTTTGGTGATTATTTGTCACTCCTGTAGGAGTGTCTTGATTACATGTTGCAACATTATTTAAGTCTTGAATCTTGTATTGTCATGAAACATTGTATATTGGTTGATCTTTATTCAAAGTGTGTTTTTTTCCAGTGACAAAGAGTAGGATATTTGTTGTTGATATTATGTATTGTTGGGGTTTGTAGGTTGAGTTTTTCCATGTATATGTTGAGTGTTGTTACCTTTGAAGAGTATTACTAAGTAGATGCTAATGTTGTGTGTAAATGATGCATGTTTCTTGCATTACCAGTGAGCGTTTTTTAGAATTATGCACAAGAGAGCTTTGTATCTAGTACTGTGTTAGAGTCTATGAGTCTTCCAGTATTATATTACACATTGTTGGGAATATATTTTCCATAGTCAGTCTTAGTTGTATGAACTGAGGGGTTGTATAAATTCCATCATCAATGTTGCCAATATATTAATGTTGAGTATAGAGGGAGATTTTTCTACATTGAATAATGGAGTATTTAAAACGTCTCCTAAGCCAACACAACAGTACCTTAGTAGACTTCATTATGGACCTAAAAACAAGATAGAAAAATAAACCCTTTTCAAAGGGGTGCATGTCATTCTCCAACAAAAACAATCAAGGGAACTGCAGAAAGAGCCAGAAATTGGACACAAAATATTTGCACTTGAGATAGATCTAAAATACATGATGATTACGTTGAAATGCCTTCTCAAACTAGAATAACTAGGCTCACTCCTTTCCAAGGTGAGCCAGATAGAGGGGAAGAATCTATTTTGGGCTCTAAAAGCATCCATGCTTTCCCTTATACAATACAAGTTCTTAGAGTACCCTTGTGAAGGGGTCAAACTTCTAGTTTCATCCTATCTCAGTAAAATCATGAGGCTGACCACACCTATAGCCCTTTACAACGATGATATTATGAGGGGAGTTTTTAAATTGATAATAGAGACCTTTCAGAACTTGGATAACATTGTGGGTCCTAACTTCAGGAAAAAGCTCAAAATTTTAGAAGCCATGACCATGCTCAGATATTATGACATCATGTTTGATCTAGAGTGTGATGACATGATTTTTCAAGTGTTCCAATACTTCCTCGGCATTAAGAACCATCATTTGGTCACAGTCAAAGCACACATGTAGTCCATTCTATCTTTAGTTATGCGAGACAATGATGCCATTTGTAGTAAGTTGTGGTCTAAGTTGTTGGTCATTTCGATAAAGGAATAGATGGTCTACTCGTTGCTTATGAACTAGCCAAATGGTTGGTTGATCATAACATTAAGTTGTTCAGAAGGAAATTTACTAGGCAGGAATTGCTCGAGATTGGTGGACCATGCAGTAAGAATGAGTTAAGGAAGAAGGGTCTTTGATTAATCTGCAAGGAACCTTGGGGGCCTTACCACTCATGTTTGAGTGACACTGAGGACATGACAGGGGTAGATTAGGAGGAGACTCCTTCTGAATTTCCATATGAGGATTCTTATTCTATAGTTGAGTCCATGGATCTTTACGAGGATACATGTAAAGAGCATGATAAGTCCTTTGTGGTTGCTCACAAGAACCCAGATATGCATGCACATGTGATGGAGGAGTACGATGAGATGCAGAATTTCCCCATGAGGGAATAATTTCATGGAGCATACTTATGAGATGAGTGATTGATGATTCAGCATGGAGAGAACATATAGAAGCATGAGTCAGTTAAGGAGGATGATATGCATAATGTGCATGATGAGATATTTTTAGAGAGCTAGTTGGAGGCTCATGTTGAGCCCATAATGGAGGAGGATGAGTAGCCATATTTTGGACCAACCATTGATAAGGCGTAGAAATATGCATAGGTAATTGGTATTCTAACATCCCTGGTGAAAATTTCATGTAATAAAAGTTAATAAAGGAAAAAATAATAACCACAGTTGATGGGACACTTATTCCAAGCTCAATGTTGGGAAAAAACATCCTAGTGGGTGTTCATTTGGTTTATTATGGCTAAGGAAATTGGCAAAGGCAAAGACAAAGGCTTTGGAAAGGAAAAATGGGATTTTGGCACATTTATTTATGAAAATAATGTAAATTAGGAGAAAAGGGAGGTGAAAGGTAACAGGTTGCATGTGAGGAGGAAAATGAAGAAAATAGAGGCCTAATGATAAAAACACTTCTGAGGATCAGTTGGTACCTTTTGTCAGTGCATTTTTGGAGCTCTCTCCTTATTCTCTCTCTCTATCTCTCCCTCACTCTTGGACACTTAGAGTTTCTTGGAGAATTTTTGCATTGGGAAAGAAAGGCAAGAAAGCAAGAAGAAGGAGGAAGCAAGAAAGGAGCAGGAATCAAGAAAATGCAGCAGGATTCTTTGCAGGTATTTATTTGCAAGTATGATTTCCTTACTAGATATGGCATGCATGGTATTACATGTGGTTATTTTCTGTCTTGGCATGTGTTTTTTCTAGTTGTGACAATGTATTCAACCTAGCCTTGCCAATTCCAGATAGCCATGGTGTTATGGAGTTCTCATGTTTAGGTTTAGCTGGATTGGCAGATGGATTCGAAATTGAGTGAGGTGGATCTTTGAATGTTATGATATAGAACCAGTTTATGTGTTGCCTTGATTTAGGGCCTAGTAATCCGAGTTTGGATTGCGGTAAAGCCTGAGAGGTGGATTTCTCTCCAATCAGGCTTAGGAATCTTGAGTTTGGGATATACGGTAAATCCTAGAGAGCATTTCTCGGTTAAGGGCCTAGTGACCCCTGATTTGGACTGTGGGTTGTGGTAAATATTGAGATACTAGGAGACGGGAAAATTCCTCACGGTTTAGGCAAAGAGATTCTGGTGATATCCATGCTTGTGTTGGCCTAGTGATCGGGTGTGGATAATGGTAAAGCTTGATTTATATTTGATGACAGTGAGGTGGTTTAGCCTCGAGATGCCCTGGTTGGTTCTTTCAATTTGAGTCCCACATTCATGCTTATAATATGGCACGAGGGTGATTGGCTGAAGAGAGATTTGGATCAACTAATCTACGGTCGGGTGTAATGTGGAAGTCCCTTCTCCAGTTGGTTTTTAAATTCATTAATGAGAAGCTCATTCCTTTAATATTTGATATATAATTGCACCAGTTATTATGTGGATTCTATTGTTGTTGTATCCATGGTATTTTTTTGTTATTATGTTGGTTATAAGCATGTATTTTATCAATGATGATGCATGCCTCTATCCATGTTTTTATTTGTAAATGAATGCACAATGTATCTATGGTCAAAGAGATTGTATTGCAACTAATGATGTAAGGGAGCAATGCTTCTTAGTGATTCTGAGAGAAGTATGAGACCCTTATGCTCAGTTATGTTGTTTATACTTGTAGCTTTCATGTTTGTGACATGTTTGAAAAAATTCATTTCATGGTTAGGAGGGGTCCAGATGAATTCTTAATTATGTGATTACTTTTGTATCATTTTCCTGTTGTCATTTATATCTATGAAGTTTTCATGAAGTTTTTTTCATAACACTAGGTTATGGGCCTGAAAAGGTGGCTCAAATCCCAGGGACACTAGCACATAACTGAGTAATTGGAGAGCTAGATGCTGGCATGCAGTGTTATGCCTGCGTCTATAGCCTCTTGGACGCTGACTTGCAAGCATGTGCCTACATCTATGGCTAAGTGTGACCCAGGGGTAAGAGGCCTGAATGGTTGGGTTACCTCCTGGGGGTGTTATTGTTGTTGTACAAGGTCTATACGTTGTATTTTCCATCAGTTCCACTTCCTTAAGTTCACATAGGAGGTTGAATATCATTATAGTAGCCTCTCGTCACATGTTTACCTCTGTTGTCTGTTCCTTGGATAGACGTTGGAAGAGGGTTTTACAGAGTAATATCAAATTATGGTTCAACCATTGGACTAGTGAGTGGTGTGTTGTTCATGCTTTTCTATTGGTTGCATATGTGTTTCTCATACTTATCGTGTATGTGTTTCTTGCATCCTTGTGTTGACCATGGTGGCAGTGGTGTCACCATGGGAGGACTGATGATGTTGTTTTCAACATGTTGTTATGAGTACATGATTGATTATGTGTTGTTCATGCTTGTGATTGTGTGTGCACATTTTCTTACATATTGTTACATGTTGAATATGCATTGCTTGTTTATGTTAGGTCACATATAGGTCATGCTTGTGTGTTTTCTATGGGTTCTTTCTTGTGTGATGTCATATGTTGAACATGCACTGGTTGCTCATGCTTGTTTACATGTTGCTTATGCTTATGTATGGTTTTTGCTTGTGATTGTGTGTGGTCAATTTTGCATTGGTATGGTTATGCATTAGGTCATGTTGTGTATTTGGTATGGGCATGCATTGATGATTGGACTCCAACTAGAATGATGTTTATGTGCTAATATACCATGCGTTATGACTTTATATGTTGTTATGATTATATAAACACATGTATTACGCTAATTGGTTGATATTGCAGGATGTATCCTACCAAAATTACATTAAGGTACGTCGGTTTATTATGAATTGGTTTAGCTGACATATTATGCTTTGTAGGAAAAGAGATCAAAGATGAATAACAATATGGTAGAGTGACAAGGACTCTCCCTATGAGTCATATGAGCAGCATGGTGAGCACTCTTATGATTTTGCATACACATTAAGAATCCTAAAGGAATAAATAAGGAGTTACAAGGCGTATAATGAAAGACTCATATAGGCACAAGAGAAATAAGAAGAGGTGAATGAAATACTTCTTCAAAGCTTGTCATATTTTCATAAACAAGGGCCACTTTGGATCAGTTATGGACAGGAGGACATAACTAATGGGGCATATGGTAGTAGGTCTCCTAGTATATATAGGTTAGATAGAGTAGATACAGTGAGATATGGAAGGTTGTTGGACACTCTGGATAGGAGGGGTGATGAGTACAAGTACCATTCTATTTCTGGTTCAGAAAGACATCATGATCACCATCGGTATCATCCTTACAGGAGGAATGACAGGGGATACTTACCAGATGAATTTAAGAAATAAAAGCCACCTACTTTCGATGGGGACTTGAAGAAAATAGAAGAGGCAAAAGATTGGATACTTGGGATGAATAAGTTCTTTGAGTTGCATGAGTACTCAGATAACATGAAGGCCAAGATTGCTATCTCCAGCCTTAGAGGTAAATCAAACATCTGATGGGAAGATGTGAAGCGATTTAGACTGTTAGGGACCTATATTACTAGTGTAGTCCATTATTGTAGTTTGTGTAGACCCCCTTATTGTTATTGTTGTACCCCTGTAGTCCCCATATTGTTATTATTGTGCCATTACATTTTATTGTTAGGTCGGCTAGGATTATATTGTAACCCCATGGACTCCTATATATAGAAAGGAGGTTTTGTCATTTGTATTATCCAAGAATTGTTCATTAACTTATCTAATGTAAAGGAGGTTTCCCCCTCAAAGTGGCTCATTTATAAGGAGTTTATCTCTCTTTTATTCTATTTTTGGAGTTGGTTTCATAACATTTGGTTTCAGAGCTATGGATTTTAGGGTTTCGCTGCTTCAAAAAGGCCATCATGGAATTTTCGCTATAACTTTTTTTCTACGAAGGCTAAAAATCTTTAAAAAAACCCATTTGGGAAGAAATCCTGAGGAATGTCATGTAAAAATTCAGATATTGGTTCACAATATTTTCGAAGATATGATCTGTGGAAGTTAGGGTTTTTGCAGGCTCCCTAATTTCATCTCAAAGAGGTGACCTTGGGAAAATCGTCATAACTCTCTCTCTAAGAATCGAATTTGAATTCTATAAAAAGTGGTCAAAATTAAACGGATTTTAGTTTCCTGTGTATCAATTTTAGAGCTGAAGGAGGAAACAATGACACATGGCATGCCATACAAGTTCACTCTACTTAACCAGTCAATAATTAGGTCATTGTGAGAGATTGAGTGTAACTTTTCCTTGAAGAATCCAAATCAGGTCAAACCTGTGGCATTGGAAAGAAGATTCAGAGGGCTACTACAATGCTAGAGATAAAATCTCAGGGATCCAAAATTGCATAAATACATTAGTTTCAATATCGAGCTCCTCAAAAAGAAGAAAAAGGTGTGTATTTTTTTTTCCAAATTGCATAAGTCTTGTTTGAATAAATTAGTTTGAAGTGATTCCAAGGGCATATTGAAGCATAGATACCAGTATTGAGTTATATAATACCTCCAAAAAATATTTCCACACCCATTAAGCCCTCAGAAATCTCTACTATGACGCATGAAGAGGAAGAATTGCAGTAGGATATATCAAAACTACGGTACCAAGTGCATCAAATTTTGATCATACAAATAGCAATAAAAGATGACGTAGATGGTTTAAAAGTAGAAATGGAGGCTAAGTTGGATGGTTTGAAGGATCTGTTAGCTCCCTGTAATTAGCAAGATTGGAAAATTTCAACTGCAGGGAGAAACACTATTTCAACCACTTTTGGATTCTATGATCTAGCCCTCCTGAATCCAGAGAGGGATCTCTCCAATAAGTGAAAATATGGATTTATCTTTAAAGCTTTTGGGTGATGATATTAAGCTAGTTATGAAGTCTGAGGGTTTTCATTTGTTTTGGATGGTTGAGCATGATTATTATTTGAGTGGAAAGCTCTAAATGGAAAGAGTTTCAAAGGTGAGAATTTGCAAGAAATCAAAACAATATTTGGCTAAAAAGATAAATATGACATTGGTTTTTAATCCATTGGGCTATGGAGTCATAATAGGGTTTAATTGAAACAACAAGGAGCAAGAGTGGTCCATGGGGCAAGTCATCTATGTCTAAGGATCTCTTTAAAGTTTATTTTATAGAATGAATTGATACAACAAGAAGGGGAATTAAACAAATGAAGAACAAAGGGCAGCCTAAGATCTGGTAAGTACTTTGAAACTAGCCATCTTTTGACATACACTTAAGAAAGATATAAAAGTAATCTAAGATCTAGTAAGTACTTCGAAACTAGCCAGCTTTTGATGCACTTTCAATAGAAAACATTTAAAACACAAAGGGAAACTTTAAAAGCAACTGTTGGAGAAGAAACTAGAGGGCAGGGCTCACCATAAACCTCTCCTAGCTCTGCTTTACTTGGTAAACTTTCAAGACAAACACATAAGATAACAAAGAATAGTCTAAGATCAGGTAAGGACTTTGAACCTAGCCTGCCTTCAACACATTCTTAGGGAAACTTTCAGACAGTCTTTGGGGATAAAACTAGGACAGGGCTCACCATAACTTCCTTAGTTACTCTCTACTTAACATAAACTGAAAATAACATTCAAGAATAACAATTAGCCTAGACAGTAGGACGAGGGAACGCCAGCATTCCTAACTGCTTAAACTGAATTAAATCATTCCTAAACAACACAATTGGAAGAAAACATGTAGATAAAGCTTATCAGTCAGAGAAGGGTACTGATATACAGTAAATCCTAACTCTATGCTTGTTGTTCTTTATTAGAGAAGATGGACAAAGTGAAAACAGAAACAAAATAATGATTTACAATAAGAAAAACATCACCGTTGACATAGACCAAGATCCCATAAATCAGCTTGTATTGATGCTTCAAACCAGTTACAGCTTTAAGTCCAATGTTTCAGTTCAGCAATCGTCTTCACTTCTCAGCCTAACTTATTTAATCACAAGCAGAGCTTCAAGAGCCTTTGAACACTATTTACAGGTAGAAAATTTGAGCACAAGTATATTTCAAAATTCTGCAACCAACATTTTCTCATCTTCTACAGAAGTATTTATAGAAGAAATGAGGAGATGGGATCTGATAAAAGATCTCCAAGGTCAATTAATACAGAGTTGAAGCTTCTCGGCCTTTGAGGGGCTCAATGGAGAAGTTTACAGATGTTCTGTCTGTATTAATTGTTTTACATTTAATAATTAAGCTCGGTGAGAGCTTTTGTTGACTTTAAGGCTCTGTTTCATGTCGTAATAACTCTGCTGATATTTTCCATTAACTTCTTTTGGCAGAATTAACTTTTCGGCTGCGTTGAGGCAAATATCTGATTTTCTGATCATAATTCAGCCTCTGTTTGAATGCTTGAGGCTACAGGTGGCACTAGGTAGCTGAGAGGAATCAATTAGCATCTAATGTGGTGGTGGAGGCTCTTTCTGACTGATAAATTTTTTATTTGTCTTTAATTATGTTTTAATTTGGAGGATTAGGCTTTTTATTTTTTATCTTAGTCGTAATCCTCCAAAACTGTGAAAACAGTCTTCAATCCTCTGTTTCTGTTGTGTTTAAGTCTTCAACACTGATACTCTTTGTTAATTTCCATTCTGTGTGTCTTGTTGACGTGCAGGTGCGACAAGGGCTCTTATGGCATCAGCGCCCATGACGTGTCGATGAAACGTGGAGCGGAAAACCCCCATATGGACATCATTGTATGAACAAAGGGCTGAGGGATCATCATCCCTGGTCCTCAATTTTTCTTTAAAATAATGGAAATCCATGAAACCTACAAAACACATGAAAACGTTAGGAAATCCTGCGTTATTTTGGTGAGACTACTTAGGAGGCTTGGCTTGGAGCGTGGCCGTTGGATGGCATCATCCAACGATGGAGATCTGTTAGCAGAGGTCAAAGGGAGAGCAGAGGGAGCTTTTAAGTCAGAACCGTTGATCCATGACTAATCAACGAGATCAACAGTCAAGATTAGTCATGGACTAATAATGCAAAGGAGTCACATTATTTGGATTTTTAGAAGAAAATGCAAAGAAATGGAGTTTAAAACACTTTGGCGGAGGAAAAATGGTTAAAAATAAAGTTGGGGGTTCAGGATGATCATGGGCCTTCGGATGAGATCGAACCACGAGATCAACGGCGGAGATTGTATGTTGAGAAACCCTTTGGAAAAGGCGGAGGGCGATGGTGTAATGAGAAAATAGATCGAAACCGTTGATCTGCGGAGATCAACGGCCAGGAATGCGCGCGATGAAACTCAATGGAAAAGAGGGAAAGTGGTTTCAGGGATGAAAACCACGGGTTTCGCGTAGTGAAAAGGCGGGGAGGCGATTTTTCCTTTTTGAACGAGATATGTGTTCCCACCTGACACGTGGCTTCTTAAAACCACTTATATCACGTAGCCCTTACGAAATTAACCTTTGCACTGAAAGTTAGGTGATATAGAACTTTGGTCGTTAGATCTGGAGCCTCAGATCCAACAGTGGGGAAGCGAGCGCGATATAGGCAAGATGCGCGGGTGGAAGGAAGATGGGCGGTTTCAATCTGGGCGGTTGGATCAAGGATGGACGGCTGGGATCAAAAACTGAGGAAGGCAGGACCCACAAGAGGTAGGCCTGTTGGGATTAACATGGGCCATTGGATGTAGAAGATCGATGGCCAGGATTACATCTGGGGTTAAAACGAAAAAATATATAGGCGGAGAAAGGGTGAAGAAGGACCGTTGATCTGCAGAGATCAACGACCCGGGATGGCTTAGAAAAACATTACGAAGCGGAACGCAAATATAACCAAATTCATAAGGATTGATACGGGCCCGTCCGATCTAAACCGTGGAGCGATCCCGGGTGGATATTGGTGGTCACCTGCCTATTCCACTTGGGGCTCCACCATTTTCTATTTCAATTTTTTAGTTTCGGCATAGTTTACTATTTTTAGCAGTTTTTCGGGTCCTAAACTTCCGGAGCCGTTTTGAGGCCCTAAACGACTCTTTTTGGGAAAACGGAGAGCAACATGGGTCCATGGATGAATTTTTCTCATTCCAAATTTGTATTCCTCGGATAGATCTTTCTAACGAGGTATGGTACACGTCAAACGGAGATCGTATGCCAAAGTTACGCCCTTGGGAAGTTGAAACACCCAATTTACCCAAACGGGGCCCATAGTTTGGCGCTTCATCTCCTAGGGTTAGGGTTTTGGTGTTTAGGATTTCCCATTGTTTCTAAATGATAAATAGGCCCTCGAGCCTCATTGTAACTCGGTTCGGTTTGTAGCCATACATCTCTTCTCAGAGATAGCTACCAGCACCCTAACTAGTTTATTTCCATTCTGTCTGTAAGCAAATTTTAGTTCTTTGATATTAATGAAATGAAGTGTTATTTCAGCTGCATATTTGTATTTATGGCTATATGTTTATTCTGTTGCATTCCTACATAAATTCATATTAGTGGTATCAGATCGGTCTGCTTTTTCTTGATCCTTCTTTGCATGTCCCAACGAGGTCGGGGTATAAGGAGTTAGGGCTCGATTTGGTGGAAACTTTGCAAGATTAGCCTTGCAAACCCCGACAGATGCCCATGGGGGATGAAAAGAAAGATGAGGGAGCAGGAGATCCTATCAAAATACTGCTCGAGGAGGCCCTCGAAAAACAAAGGATTGCGATGATGGATAGCTTTGCTCCAGATCCTTGGCGGCTACCCACTTAGAGCGACGCATCTACATCCAGCAGCCACTCTGGAGGTGCAACTCCCTTTAAGGTACAAGTAAATTTTGACATTCCCATATTTGAGGGTCAAATAGATGCAGATGCCATAGATAGATGGTTGAATCTATTAGAAGGATATTTCTCGATTCATGACTTTTCCGACCGGGAGAAGATTATTTTTTCACTCCTCAAAGCTACCCCCCATGTCAAGGACTGGTGGGAAACCTACTATGCGAAAAAAGACGAGACAGAACCCTCTCTGTTCTCGGTCGTACCCACTTGGAATTCTTTCTGAGATGCCATCAAGGAACAATACTATCTCGTGGGGAGCTATGAGGACAAGTACATACAATGGACCACGCTGCGACAACAAAGGGATCAAGATGTGCATGAGCTAACGAATTTGTTCCATACCCTGCACACAAAGTTGGGTATCAAAGATTCAGAGAAACATTTGGTGCTAAAGTATCGCGGTTGTCTGCACAGATACATTCAGGAGGAAATGGAGTTCCTCGACATCTCCTCGCTTGGTACGGCATACCGGTATGCTGCCAAGATTGAGCAGAAATTCAAACAGAATAAGCGAGACTTTGGATCTGCGAATCAAAAGCAAGGAAAAGGTGCTTCCAAACCGCAGAACAAAGGGCAGAGCCAAGGCATGGCGGCTAAAGACAACCCGTCAAAGCCACAAGAAAAGAACAACACCGTAAAGCCAAAGAAGGACACGGGAAAGTGGTGTGAGTTCCATAAGAGCTCCACTCACAACACAAGTGAGTGTCGGGCAAAGCAGTCGCTAGTGGCCGAGATGAGGGCTTCTGAGTCAGATGCATGCTCCGACTCCGAATCAGAACCTGAAAAGGGGAATGAAAAAGGGAAACAAATTATTGATGTGGAGCCCAATGCCACTGTTGCCACTACAAAGATCCAGAAGGAGGAACCGGAAGATCCAGAGGAGGAGGAACGTCTCTTCCACTCCCATATGTGGGTAAAGGGTTCCCCGGTACAGTTCATTGTCGAAAATGGGAGCCAAAAGAACCTAATTTCAGTAGACTCCGTGAAGCGGTTGGGCTTGCTGACCACGGCTCACCCACATCCATACACCATCGGGTGGCTTCACCAAGGACGAGATCTTCGCGTCAGCCAGCAGTGTCGCCTTCCCTATAGCATCAAGCCCTTCACGGATGAGGTATTATGTGACGTTGCTCCTATTGATGTTTTTGATGTATTATTAGGACAACCATACTTGTGGAAGCGTCATGCTGTGTATGAGTCTCGACCTCGTGCTGTTATTATTACTTTGGGAAGTAAGTTGTACAGGATACCAGAGGTACCACCTCCTACGACTGTCTCTTTGGTTACTGCAAAACAATGTAGCAAGCTCATTTCCCAAACCAGGAAATTCGTTTTCCTGATGATCCGCCCCCAGGGCAAGAAGAAGACTGTGGCCACGACCTCCAGACAGGGCCCCTCTGCACGACGACAACAAATGGATAAGGTCGTGGAGGAGTACGGGGACATCTTCACCTCACCCACGGGGGTTCCTCTGCACTGCCAGGTCAAGCACCCGATTGATCTGACCCCAGGTGCGCCACTACCCAATGGACCGATCTATCGACGCTCTGTTCTGGAAAATGATGAAATCAAGAGGCAGATTCAGGAGCTGTTGCAGAAAGGTCACATCGGACCAAGTTCATCGCCCTGTGGGAGCCCGATCGTGTTGGTACAGAAGAAGGATGGGACGTGGAGACTCTGTATTGACTATCGGGCGCTGAACAAGATCACTGTCCGGAATAGGTACCCAATCCCACGGATTAATGACCTTCTGGACCAACTCAAAGGTGCAAAATATTTCAGCAAGATCGACCTGAAGTCTGGGTATCACCAGGTACCAATTGAACCCTCCGATGTGTGGAAGACTGCCTTCAAAGCCAAGGAAGGCCTTTTCGAATGGTTGGTCATGCCTTTTGGGTTGACGAATGCTCCCGCCACCTTCATGAGGATGATGGATGACATCTTGTGGCCATTCACCAACTCATTTGTAGTGGTGTACTTGGATGATATTCTGATCTTCAGCCAGACTTGGGAGGAGCACCTTCACCACATCCGACAAGTCCTCCAAACACTGCGGCAACACAAGTTGTGTGCCAATTTGGAGAAGTGCACTTTTGGCATGACCCAGGTTCAATATTTGGGATACATTATTGATGAAAGGGGGGTGCATGTGGATCCGGCCAAGATCCAAGTCATTCGGGATTGGCCAGCCCCAACCACTATAACAGAGCTTCGCAGCTTTCTGGGTCTTGCTAATTTCTATCGAAGGTTCGTGTTGGGATTCTCTCATATCACTTGGCCCTTGAGTCAAGTCACCAAGGGAGGAGCGAGAGCAAAAAATTTTTGGTCGGAACCTCAACAGAAGGCGTTCACAGAACTGAAAAACCGCCTCTGTTCTGCCCCAGTGCTCACTTTACCGGACTTGCAACAACCATTTGAGATCGAGACAGATGCCTCTGACTATGCTATTGGGGCAGTTCTTACTCAACAGGGACATCCAGTGGCATTTCACAGTGAGACATTGTCTGACACAGTTCGCAAGTACCCCACATATGACAAAGAAATGTACTCCATTGTGGAAGCTTGTCGACAATGGAAGCATTACATTTTGGGGAAGGAAACAATCATCCACACAGACCACAGGCCCCTGCAGTTCATACAGACACAAGGGAAGTTGCAGAATGATCGCCATCAGAAGTGGTCTACATATCTGCAACAGTTTCATTTGAACATCAAGTATAAGAAGGGTAGCACCAATCATGTTGCGGACTGCCTCAGCCGACCACCGATCGTGGCGCTCACCACTGTGCTCAACTCTTGTGGGCACGAGACTTCTGATTGGCCGCTTCTCTATGAGAGTGACCCAGAATTCGGCCAAACTTACAAGGCACTCTGGGGGGTACGCAAGTTCCAAATTTTCACCTCCAAGATGCACTTTTATGTCACATGGGACACCTTTGTGTTCCTTCAAGCGAGCGTGCCAAGATGATATGGGAAGCACACTACAGTCGAGTTGTTGGGCATTTCGGGGTCGAGAAAATAGTAGCAATCCTGCAGAAGTATTTCTATTGGCCGAACCTTCGAAAGGATGTCGAGAAGCACATCAGATCCTGCACTGCTTGTGCCATTGCCAAACCGACCATCAAGAAGCAAGGCCTATATTCTCCTCTACCTACCCCTAGTCGACCTTGGGAATCCATCTCCATGGATTACATGTCGGGCCTGCCTTCTACTAAGCAGGGAAATGACTGTGTTTTTGTGGTCGTCGACAGATTCTCGAAGATGGCCATTATGGCGGCTTGCAAGAAGAATATCACAGCAGAAGCCACTGCTAAACTCTTCTTTGAACAAGTGTGGGTGCACTTTGGGATCCCACAGTCTATCATATCAGATCAGGATAGCAGGTTCCTCGGCACATTTTGGTCCAACCTCTGGTCAATGTTGGATACCAAGCTCACCAAGTCCACAGCTTTCCATCCCCAAATAGATGGCCAGACAGAGGTCGTCAACATAATGATTGTACACATTCTGCGCATGTACAATTCAAAGCATCCACGCACATGGGATGAGAGCCTCCCTTATGTACAACATAGTTATAACCGGGCTCTCCACAGTTCAATTGGCCATAGCCCCTTTGAGGTGGGCTTGGGATTCCAGCCACTATGTCCCATTGACGTAGCCATGCCATTTGCAGCTGCTCAGGCCGATTCAGCGCACGTCCAGTCTGAAGTTGACAAAGCAAGTAGCTTCATCGAGCGCATTCAACACATCCGCCAACAGGTTCATGATATATTGGAAAGAGCCAATGCGAAGTACAAGCAACGCCATGATCAACACCGGGTGCCACACAACTTCCAGGTGGGTGACAAAGTATGGCTACATTTGCAGAAGGAGCGCCTCACTGGACCTCACCGCAAGCTTCGTCCGCTCCGATACGGGCGTACACCATCACCAAGGCTGTAGGGAACAATGCATTCGAGCTCAGTATTCCACCATTCCTTGGTCTGCACCCAGTCTTCAATGTGGATCGCCTTCGTCCTTACTTCCCACCTCTACTGGACACCTCGGACATTGCTGAACAACTCACACCAACTGAGTTAAATCCAGACTGCATGGAACAGGCCACCACAGATTGCATCATGGACATGCAAATCAAGAACACTCGCCAGCAGAAGATCCAAATATATCGGGTTGTCAAAGCTGGCCAACTCCTGCACCAAGGAAAGTGGTTCACCAGGGACCAAGTTCAGCAGAAATTTCCTCATCTCATGGAGGAACTTAACGCAATGGGGACCATTGCTTCCTAAGGGGGGAGGAATGATCCGGGTGGATATTGGTGGTCACCCGCCTATTCCACTTGGGGCTCCACCATTGTCTATTTCAGTTTTTCAGTTTCGGCACAGTTTACTATTTTTAGCAGTTTTTCGGGTCCTAAACTTCCGGAGCCGTTTTGAGGCCCTAAACGACGTTTTTGGGGAAAAAGGAGAGCAACATGGGTCCATGGACTGATGTTGCTCATTCCAAATTTGTAGTCCTCAGATATATCTTTCTAACGAGGTATGGTACGCGTCAAACGGAGATCGTATGCCAAAGTTACGCCCCTGGGAAGTTGAAACACCAATTTACCCAAACGGGGCCCATAGTTTTGGCGCTTCATCTCCTAGGGTTAGGGTTTTGGTTGTTTAGGATTTCCCATTGTTTCTAAATAATAAATAGGCCCTCGAGCCTCATTGTAACTCAGTTCAGAGGCCTGTAACCGCCACATCTCTTCTCGGAGATAGCTACCAACGCCCTAGCTAGTTTTATTTCCATTATGTCTGTAAGCAAATTTTAGTTCTTTGATATTAATGAAATTAAGTGTTATTTCCGCTGCATCTCTGTATTTATGGTTATATGTTTATTCTGCTGCGTTCCTGCATAAATCCGGATCATGGACGACCCCGATTCAATCGGGGGCATGCGATCGGCGGGGAAAAAAAAAATTTTGAATGGCGGGTAGATGCAATTCAACGTGGCCATCGATACGAGATCCAAATCAATGGTGGGGAGTGAGTCGGAGGGTTTTATAGGTGGAGGAAAGGCTTATGATCGAAGCAAATGAGGGACGTTAGATCTGGGAATGTGGGGAGGAGATCAACGGCTCACAATTGATCGGGGGATCGCCAATCGGGGAGAGGTAAATACAACGTGAAATGCACCCTTTGAATTTTTCCAATGCGATGTGGCGCTACCCGTCTGATCATTTCAGATCAACGATGGATATTGTTTCAAAACCTGCACCGGTGGAAACCCTTTATAACACATGAAAACCAAAAATTTAATAAGATACAAAGGTTTTGGCTTTGGGTACGGGTTATATACAAATATTGGATTGGCGCCCGTCTGCGGGGCCATTGGTTTATATGAAATGCGATAGGCCCAAGGCTTATATATAAGGGCCAATCGGGATCGGAAGGTCGGGATTTTCAATCGACCCATTTTGATTTTCTTTGATGCGATTAGCACTTCGGGACTTTAACTCTTGGTCCTAGGCGCAGGTTTATATGTAGAGAAATGGAGGGTGGGATTTTATACAAATGGGGCTTAATTGCATCGAAACTTTGATGCGGGACTTTTCAATCTACCCATTTATATTAAAAAACATCGCTCCGACAGGTTTAGACCGAAACTTAGGAAAGTGGGTCTATTGAAATTACAAAGGGAAATATGCGTCAGAGATGGGTTTTAAATAATGGTTAGCTTCGAATGCGGGCTATGTGGTTACATGAAATAATAATAAGATCGGGGGTTTATAAACAAAGGGCTCAATCGCATCGAAGGTTTTAACATGGAAAACAGACTTGTGCGCTCTGATTTGTCCGATGCGATAAGCGCCAAATGGGCTTAGCGTGTGGTTCTAGGGTGCGGGCACATGTGGGGAAGTGGTTAGGACTTAGCCCAAAGGGGCTTAAGGCCATAATAAACAAACTTATTTTTTATGAATTTTTTCACAGTTTTTGATGGATTTGGGGGTTTCGGCAAAGTATAAAAGTGAGTTTTAAACTTTGTAAAGAGGATCTTATGAAGGGGAAATGGAGAAAAATGGAAAATAGGGGCTGTGGGAATGAAAGGGGTAAAAATGAAGGTTATTTTGAAGTGAAGGAAGGGATAAATGGTGTTTTACAACTGTCTTTCCTCTTTATGAAATCGGTAAATTTGAGAGTTTGAAAATGGAAACGACGATGTTTGATTTAATCGAAAGGGCCTGATGTCTTCATGAGTCTTCAAGAGATAACATTTTTTAGCAATAAAACTTGTTTCTTGAAGGCTCCAAAAATGATTTAGCCACCTTTTGATATAACAAATTTTATAGGTGGCTAACAGTGGCTCCACTTGGGGATGGTGCCTTCTTGAAGGCATCAAGAACTTCAGACTTGGATTCTCTGGGAGGCTGATCAGTGCCTTATCCATTGGGCAACAACTTTCTTTACTTGGATGTTCTTCTTTGTTTTGAAAAATGTTAGCAGCCATGGGAAACAATGGAAATTCATCAATACAAGCTTTCTACCTACCCAATCCTACTAATCTAACATTTTTTCTTCTTTAGAGAGCACTTGGATTGGAAAACTCTTTTCACAACATTTTATTCTTTTGAAAGCATAAAACTAATCTAATTATACTCCTTATTTCTCCATGAACTCAAATTAAACAGTTGAGTCCATATGCTTCTCTACCTAATCTACCAATCTGTTAGGATTAAACAGTCTAACAAATTTTTATTCTCTAATTTCTAAAACAGAAATTTAAAAGCATACAAGTCGGGATTGAACAGTCTAACTTGATGCCGATCTATGGCATAAAAAAAAAGCTGCACATGGACATTATTTTGCATAAAATTAAACCAAAATTGAAGGCTTAAGATCTGAAAGTTCAAAGCATTTCCTTCATCTTTTTTCAGCTATGTTTTTACTTTTGTTTGAGTTGTTATTTCCTTAAAATCTAGTTTAGATTTTGAGCTGATTAGAACTAGTTTTACCTCTATTCTTGACTCAAGAAATAAACAGATTTGAGTCATTCTTCTTTTGAAAAGTTAGGTTCATATTTTGAGCATGTTTGAACCTTTAATTTCTAACCTAATCTACCTACTGATAAGCCAAGATTAAACTATTTGGAAAATCACATTCACTAACCTATGAGCAGACAATTTAAAACTAATTAGCCATGATTAGGCTGTATGACTAATTAGGAGTGTGTTTTTCAGGAGTGGCATTTAATCTTGCACACTTTCATATTTGTTTCTCTTTTTCGTATGGGGTTGTACCTTTATTTTTTTTACAATATGCCCTCTTTTCTTTCTTTCATTGTTTTGGTATTTTTCATTTTTCTAACTTTAAATGCAATTATGGATGAAATATTTATAATGGAAAAAATATAAAAAGGCTTCAAAACATAACATGGATCAAGTGAAGTAATGTTTAAGCATCCTGCCATTGACAGGACCCCCAAACAATTCTGCTCCATTCAACTCTTGTAAGAAAAAGGCATTATTACCAGCAGTTGAATGAATGAAGTAAGGGCCAAGCCATAAGTTGTCAAATTTCCCATGCTTGCCCTTGTCTTCTCTCCTTGAATCCCACTTTAAAACTTTGTCCCCAACATTAAAATTGCTGGCCTTTGTTCTTCTGTCAAAAATCTTTTTAATGTTGTCCTGCTTAGTGATGCTTTGTTATAAACCTCCTCTTTGGTTTGCTAAAGGTGAATGGTTTGATTTATCCTTCTAATCATGTCATTGTCTTCATACTGAACCTCTTGAATCAACTTCCTAACTGGTACACCAAGGCTGGTAGGAAAAATTGCATCTGTACCATACACAAGCTGGTAGGGTGACATGCCAATAGATTTCTTCAATGTCAATCTGTCAGCCCAAATTGCATGCACAAGCTTTGTGTGCCAAGACTTTTTGTTGTCCTCCAACAACTTCTTGATTCTGTTCACTAAACTCTTGTTTGAGGATTCTGCAAGTCCATTACCTTGAGGGTAATAGGCCGTGGAATGCCCCAATGTTATTTGATACTTGTGACAGAATTCAACCATCTTCTTTGATCCAAATGTTGTTGCATTATCAGTGATGATCTTGGTAGGACAGCCAAATCTAGAGAGAATATTAGTCTCCATGAATTTTATAATAACAAAATCATTGGCTTGCCTACAAGGTATGGCTTCTATCCATTTATTGAAGTAGTCTGTGGCAGTGAGATTCCATCTATGTTGAGCAGAGGATGCTGGATGGAGTTCTCCTATGAAGTCAAGTCCCCACTGTTGAAATGGAGCTTCAACGGTGATTGGATGGAGAGGTAAGGGTAGCAGCTTCCTTTTTCCTTCAAATAGTTGGCATTTATGGCAGGCAATGATCATCTTATGCACATCAAGAAAAAGAGTAGGCCAATAGTAACCAGCCCTCAAAATTTTGTTGGTTGTTGTCTTCCAGTATAGGTGGCCTCCACACTCTCCTTCATGGAATTCGTGCTTAACCTTCTCTGCATCATACTCAGGCAAACATTTAAGCAATATCCCACTTGCATTTTTCCAGTAAAGACATTTATCTATAATGCAATAGTTTACAGCTTTTAACTTTAGAAATCTTGCCTTTGTTTTTGTCAAACCAGGAGGTGTATTCAAATTAAGAAAAACATAAAGAATATCAGCATACCAAGAGGAATTCATAAAATGGTCTTTAACAATGGAAGTTGAAATTTCCTCTTGACCATCCAAAGCATTAATCATATTAATATCAAGAACTTCAAAATTTGATTCAGCCATCAATCTAGCTAGACCTTGGCCTCTGATGAGTTTAGTGGGCTTTATCTCTAAATCATATTCAAGGATAACAGCAATCCACTTACCTCTCTTACCATCTGGGTCCTGTGTTAGAATGTCTTTCACAACTGAATTTGAGACAAAGGCAATGATGTGTGAGTGAAGGATGTATACTCTGAAGTCTTTCAAAGCTTTAACCAAAGCAAAAGCTTGCTTTTCCATAATGTTATACTTCAGAGGAGCATCCCTCAATGCCTTGCTAAAAAATGCAATAGGCTGCTCTTGTCCTTGTGGATTTTTCTATAAAAGGACGGCAGCTATTGTATGTTCTAATGCAAATGAAAAAATATAAAAATCTTTTGAAAAATCAGGACTGATTAGAATCGGTGTTTTGGTTAACACTTGTTTCACCAGTTCAAAGGACTTCTTTGCTTCCAAGGTCCATTTTACCCCTTGCTCCTTCTTCAGCATGTTTGTAATACTTATAAGGAGCTCATCCAAGTTGGGTATGAACCTTCTCAAAAATTTAATCTTTCCAATGAAAGATTGTAACTCCTTGATGTTTCGAGGATGAGAGATTTGCAATATGGCCTCAATCCTCTTTGGATCTATCTTAATACCTTCTTCTAAAATAATGTGCCCAAGAAGTTTACCTTATTGGAGACTGAATAGTGTTTTCTTAGGGTTTAAATATATCCCAAACTTCCTGCATCTATCGAAGATTGTTCTTAAATGTTCCAAGTGCTCTTCATCTGTCTTTGAAAACACACTAACATCATCAAGGTAAATAATGATGAAGTAGCCTAATTCTTCCGAGAATGCTATGTCCATGGCTCTCTGAAAAGTTGCTCCAGCGTTCATTAAACCAAAGGGCATTTTCACATACATGAAAGTGCCCCAAGGTGTAGTAAATGTTGTCTTTAGTTGATCATTAGGGTGGACTAAAATCTTATTGTACCCTGAATAGCCATCAAGCAAAGAAATTCTTTTTGAACCAACTACCCTTTGTAAAATATGGTCCATCTTAGGTAAAGGGTAGTTTTCCTTGAGTGAAGCTTTGTTTAAGTCTCTAAAGTCTATACAAAGCCTGATTTCTCTTGTTTTCTTCCTAACTTACACCAGATTAGACACCCACTCAGAATATCTAATAGGGACAATAATACCAGCTTCATACATTTTCTTGATCTCCTTCTCAACCAAAGGCAGTTGAACATGGTTAATTCTACGCAGCATCTGTTTGAATGGTTTTTGGTTTTCCTTGAGAGGGATTTTGTGTTGTATTATTTCAATGTCATAGGATTTCAGATATTCGTAACTCCATGCAAAAACATCAGAAAATTCTTTAAACAAC
The DNA here is from genome assembly GCA_034641835.2 of Pinus albicaulis. Taxonomy (NCBI): domain Eukaryota; kingdom Viridiplantae; phylum Streptophyta; class Pinopsida; order Pinales; family Pinaceae; genus Pinus; species Pinus albicaulis. The sequence goes on along the minus strand of CM076578.1, from coordinate 1,120,221,975 downwards.
TCTATGTATTTAATAATCATAGGTTTTAGTTCACTGCCTATATTGCACTCTTCCACTTCAGTCTCTAGAGGCTCCAGTTTTGACTTCTTGGCCACATCGTTAAAATCAAACAACTCTTCTAAAGGGGTCAGACCCTTGGGAAAAATATGATCTTGAAACTGCAGGGTTTCTAATTCCTATGTTTCTAACGCTACAGTCACTTCTGTTTTGTTTTTAAGTTTTCTAGACAGTAGATTTATATCACCAAGCTCAGGAGACGATTCTTCTTCACCAAGAAAATTTTCTTCACTATTGCAATCTGTCTCATAATCCAAATCCGAACTGTGTAGTTCAAATTCATTTCTGAATTGCATGAAGTCTTCTATTTGTTTGTCTCCGTCGAACACTTGCTAATATTTTTCGTTATCAGGAACGGCTGGTCTGAATTTAATTTTAGTTGTGCATTCTTTGGTTTCGTATGGTGTTAAGCATGTTCTGGCTACAAAAGCTAAGTTGTGGGCCACATTATTTCTTTTTCTTGGGTCAAAAATTAATTGGGATTCCTTGAAATTCTTTAAAATATCCATGACATCGTTTCGGTAGGCCCTAAGTCTGGGATGATTAGCATTATACTCACCGTTGACTTGCCTAATAATTAATTCAAAAAGCCCATGCACTTTGATTCTTTTGGCTCCTAACTTTTTCAACAAATGTAATCCTAAAAGCAGGGATTCATATTCTGCTATGTTGTTCGAACACTGGAAGTTTAATTTACAAGAAATACTTTCTGTGTGGTTGTTCCGAGTGTTGCATATCCAGACACCCACACCAGCATTGGTTCTAGTGCATGACCCATCAAAGTTCATACTCCATAGAGGACTAGTTTCAGGTTCCTTCGTTTGATTACTGCCCTCTTCAACTAACGTGCTTTCTGATTTTTCTTGAGCATCAGCACTTAGTTGAATTTGTTTTAACTCCTCAGGTTTTTCACTGCAATGAGGGTTACTTTCTTGACTCTCAAGGTGAAAAATCGATGGATGCAGGATTTGTAGTTCAAGACCTGTGTGTGGTTTGCCAAAGTTTTCAAATGCAGCAAACTGTTTTGACAATTCTGTAGTGTTTACTTATTCCTCTCTATCGGCCATTAATTCAGTTAAAGTGACTTGTTCACTGAATTTTTCATCATTAAACGGGATAAAGCAATCAAGGCATGTATTTACAGAATACAGAGGGGAGTTTTGAGGTCTATCTTGACTAGTCACCATATACTTCATGTGGGACTCCCTGTAAAGTCTTCTTGTCTGATTAAACACAAGGATGGTCGCATAGGTCATGTTCATCTTCATAGTCCCTTGTAACTTAACCCCCCAAGACCTAGATAACAACATTCCATACTTTGGGGGAACATCAGCCACAACAATGTCCATTACTAAAGATTCGTTTGGGATCTGGGCTAAGTTAATGCAAAGATATTTGATTAATCCTAAACATTTTACTCTTCTCGAGTCAAAGGAGTAAAGGTCTTTATAAGGTCTGGTGATTTCTAGACCCAGGCTTTCCATCACCACTTTCGGCATTAAATTATGAGAGGCCCCTGAGTCATGCATAGCGTTATGCAAAATCTTGTCATGAACATTTAAACTTACATAAATGGGAGGAACAGGTCCCTCTTGATACTTACCTTCAATCTTTGGACCAAAAATAAGCTCTGGTTGGTCATCATTAAGATTGACTGTGTCATTATTATCCTCAATGTTTAAAGCCTTCAAAATTTGGGTCCTATATACATTTTGGGCAGCTAACTCAGTCAGGGGAACAGAGATTTTAATTTTGGAAATTTCCTGCTCCAGGCTAAAAGGAATTTGATTCTTTGAAATGCTTGTCTCAGCCTTATTAGCTACCACTCTGTCAACAAAATCTGTTTGTTGAATTGTTCTATTTACATTTGACAAAATGGTTTTAACAGGAGTACTAGCTAAAGTGTTATTACTTCTAAGGTCTACACTCTGTTTATCATTGTTTTGAGTGCCTTTCTCTTTACCTTTATCAGAATTTCCAGCTACTGTCTTGTCTTTCTGTTTGAAAACTTTCGGCTTGTTTATAGTGCTGCTTTGTGAAGCTTTTTCAGAGGTTTTGGTGTTGGGAGTTTGTTGACTAGTGTTGGAGAGGTAAATCCCCTCTACGGACAGAGGCGATCCCTACTAGCCCAGACCGGGTCTAGCAACAATCGTCACACGCTATAGTGCAGGTTCCTAATTTCAAATAAACCAACTAGCGATGAAGGCTAACCTGGAATCCAACGCTGTCGCTTGTAGAGAAAGTAGCGCTCCCGTTCCTTAGCTCTGGCAGATCACGATCCCTCACGATCTCCATGACCGGACACCTGCACATGCGAGAAACACAACAAACGCAAGCGTAAAATCCAGTATATGCAACTATACGTCAGTCAGAGAAGACATAACTCATCATCATAATCAACAACAGGAGTGGAACCATAACCAATAGTCGTTTATTATTAATCAATCAAAGGAGGATACAACCTGGCTCTGACGCTGAATTCTCCTTTGGAAGGTCGCCAGCGAAGCACGTCTCGAAAAATCCTGTCAGGGATGGGACAAGCCTCTCTCTTCGGATGTCTCGACAATAATCTCCTTGCTTGGATTTGGCCTTAAGGGAATGAATCAAGGCTCTTGCAGCATAAGGCTCTGATGGCTCTTGGGAACTTCGAGATTAGCTTGCAAAGGAGATGAGCAAGCTTTATAGATGGAGGAAGGGGAGTTGGGATCCCTATAATCATGGGATTGGCCCTATCCTCAAGGAAGCTTCCATGAGAGGTGGCAAACCACCTCCTCTACATGGAGATCCGGATCCAAACCACCCAACTCAAATTAGATACCAGTTCATGAATTGGTTAGGAAGAAACTTCTGCCATTTATTTTTTTTAAACACTCCTTAAAATGGCTGGCACGAGTGCGACTCTGAGACAGAGTGCCAATTGGCGCGCCCTTTTTGAAGGATTTCCCCCATTGGCGCAGGTGCTGAACTGTATTCCCGCGCCAATGTAAAAAGGGGTGTTTTTAGGGTTTCTTACAAGGAGTTGTCTTCAGGGAAATGAAAGCTCATGTTCAGAGGGATTTCATGAAAGTGGTTTGAAGTCATGTCACTGCTCACAGGTCACGGAATGATCCCTCCAATTGCGCGGGATGGGGGATTGCAGGGACGGTGAAAAATTGTTGTGTAACAACTGGTTTTACTTCTAAGGTCATATTCCCTTTGAGACTCTATGATGAAATTCTCCATGTCTTGATAATAAATTTCATCATCATCTCTTTTGTCATCATATGGTGTGTATAACCTTGTTTTCTATCATAATGAACCTTAAAGTCATCATTATCTACTCCCAGCATGTTGATATCATCTTCCTCTATTTGCTCATCTGTTTCTTCAACCTTAATCACATAGTTTTGATGAAAGGGAGGGGTGATATGTTGATCATCTTCCCTAGGTCTATTTGGAGGTTGGTTCCTTCTAAAATTCTGATTTTGGTTGTGGTTTCTGTTTTGAGGAGCAGTTTGGTTTTGACTTGCTTGTGCTCTCTCAAGGATGCTCATTTTCTTCATCATCTCCTCCATCATTATTTCCATCTTTGAGCTGGAAGTAGAAGGTGTGGATTCTTCTCTGAATGACACTCTCTTCTCATTATTCATTCTTTCTCTTTTCTCCATCAAGTTAACTTCCACAACAAGAGCCCCCTTTTGCATATCTTCAAGGGTTAGAGGATCTCTTTCTCTCAGCTAATAAGCCATCTCAGGGTCAAACCCTTCAGGAAACTTGCTTAATGTTGAGCCTTGTGGAGGCTTTAGATCTGGGGGAAGCGCATTATACACACTGTTAAATCTAGTGGAGTAAGCTTTTACACTTTCCCCAGTGTTTATGTGGAGGTTCTTGTAATTAGAGAGGATTTGGAGAGGATTCTTCTTCACTTCCCATTTGTTTAATAATTTCTGTTGGAAGGCTTGGAGATCATTGATACTATGGGGGGTTAAGCCTTTAAACCATTTTCTTACTTCTCCCCCCAGACTTTGAGAAAACAGTCTTAGCTTGACAGATTCATCATCAATTTCATTTCTATCAAAGTAGTCATTCATCTTATCCACATGTTGTGATGCAGTGGTAGCATTACTAGCATCATATAATGGTATTTTGGACTGATAGTCCTGTGGAAGATTGACTAATGGTACAGGAAGGACTAAGGGAGCATACCACGCTGCCATGATATATGGTGGAGGTGGATTCACAAGAGGTGGATTAACAAGAGAAAAAGTGGGTTGAAGTGGAGTGGTTTGAATAGTGGATGTAGGATGAACAGATGTGGATGGACCAGGAATAGATTGCTGAGCTGACCTTGGATGAGAGACACCTAAATTGAAAAGGAAATGTGAATCAGGTGGTGTTGTTTCTCTACTACCAGGATGTTCACTTTTTTTAGGAGATGAAAGTGAAGACTCAGAATCTAGCTGATCTAAATCATCAAGAGACCTAGTTCTAAATGGACTTCTTAAGTCTACTTGTGATTGTTGTAGAACTGAAAGATTCTCGGGAACTGAATTAGCTCTCAAGGTTGATCTGAAAATAGTTGAAAATTTTATCTTAGGAGACTTCCTAAGGATACTTTCTGGGTTATCAACTATCTCAGGTGGATCTGAGTCAGGATAGGCTCTAGTATGAATCTTTCTAGGAGCCACTATGCTGTGTTTTTAGACCCAACTAAACAAGAAAATTTCAACCAGATATGACAGTCTTTAAGAGGTCAACTAATCTGTTTTACACAAATTTTAATCCTATAGTCCTCTAACTGAGTTTGAATGATTATACAATGATAATGGTTCTTCCCAGTGGAGTCTTAAGGTCTGTTAAGGATTGTGGAGTCACCAAGTGGAATTTTTTAGCTCTTTTCGAGGTAAAAGGTTTTATGGTCCACCACCATGTTTATTGAATACCAATCTGAAATGTTTCTGGGTTTTCTGAGTTATTTTTCAGTCCTATTGGTTTTTAAGAGTGTCCTAAATTTGTTTCAAAACTTAGCTACGGTTATGAGACAAAAACAGTCTACTCTTATGGCTAAGCTAGCTGATATTTCAAGGTTAGATAAACTCTTATGAGAATCCTAGGGTCTGCCTAGTTTGTCACTGATTCAAACAAGTTTGATCATGATTACCATTACTTGGTAGTGCTTGAAAAGGTTGCTTTTTACTCACAAGGTTTTATGAAGTGCTTAAGGGAACCTAAGATGAAAATTCGGCTCAAGTCCCCAATGGAGTCGCCATAGATGTTAGCTGTGGTGGCTCAACTGGCCAATATAGCAAATGTTCTTTGAAACAAATTTCTGATATCCTATGATCACCTTAAAATGAAAATAACTCAACAGTCCCCAGTGGAGTCGCCAGAGATGTTAGCTCTGGTGGCTCAACTGGCCAATATAGTAAATGTTCTTTGAAACAAATTTCTGATATCCTATAATCACCTTAAAATGAAAATAACTCAACATTCCCCAGTGGAGTCGCCAGAGATGTTAGCTCCCTGTAATTAGCAATATTGGCAAAGTCCAACTACAGGGAGAAACACTATTTCAACCACTTTGGGATTCTAGGATCTAGCACTCCTGAATCCGGAGAGGGATCTCTCCAATAAGTGCAAAGATGGATTTATCTTTAAAGCTTTTGGGTGATGATATTAGGCTAGTTATGAAGTCTGAGGGTTTTCGTTTGTTTTGGATGGTTGAGCATGATTATTATTTGAGTGGAAAGATCTAAATGGAAAGAGTTTTAAAGGTGAGAAGTTGCAAGCAATCAGAACAAGCTTTGGCTAAAAAGATAGATATAACATTGGTTTTTAATCCATTGGGCTATGGAGTCATAATAGGGTTTAATTGAAACAACAAGGAGCAAGAGTGGTCCATGGGGCAAGTCATCTATGTCTAAGGATCTCTTTAAAGTTGATTTTATGGAATGAATTGATACAACAAGAAGGGGAATTAAACAAATGAAGAACAAAGGGCAGCCTAAGATCTGGTAAGTACTTTGAAACTAGCCAGCTTTTGACATACACTTAAGAAAGACATAAAAGTAGTCTAATATCTGGTAAGTACTTTGAAAGTAGCTAGCTTTTGATGCACTTTCAATAGAAAAAATTTAAAACACAAAAGGAAACTTTAAAAGCAACTTTTGGAGAAGAAACTAGAGGGCAGGGCTCGCCATAAACCTCTCCTAGCTCTACTTTACTTGGTAAACTTTCAAGACAAACACATAAGATAACAAATAATAGTCTAAGATCAGGTAAGGACTTTGAACCTAGCCTACTTTCAACACATTCTTAGGGAAACTTTCAGACAGTCTTTGGGGATAAAACTAGGACAGGGCTCACCATAACTTCCTTAGTTCCTCTCTACTTAACATAAACTGAAAATAACATTCAAGAATAAAAATTAGCCTAGACAGTAGGACGAGGGAATGCCAGCATTCCTAACTGCTTAAACTGAATTAAATCATTCCTAAACAACACAATTGGAAGAAAACATGTAGATAAAGCTTATCAGTCAGAGAAGGGTACTGATATACAGTAAATCCTAACTCTATGCTTGTTGTTCTTTATCAGAGAAGATGGACAAAGTGAAAATAGAAATAAAATAACGATTTACAATAAGAAAAACATCACCATTGACATAGACCAGGATCCCATAAATCATCTTGTATTGATGCTTCAAACTAGTTACAGCTTTAAGTCCAATGTTTCAGCTCAGAAATCGTCTTCACTTCTCAACCTAACTTATTTAATCACAAGCAGAGCTTCAAGAGCCTTTGAACACTATTTACAAGTAGAAAATTCGAGCACAAGTATATTTCAAAGTTTTGCAACCAACATTTTCTCATGTTCTACAGAAGTATTTATAGAAGAAATGAGGAGGTGGGATCTGATAAAAGATCTCCAAGGTCAATTAATACAGACTTAATGCTTCTCGGCCTTTGAGGGGCTCAATGGAGAAGTTTACAGATGTTCTGTCTATATTAATTGTTTTACATTTAAGAATTAATCTCAGTGAGAGATTTTTTTGACTTTAAATCTATGTTTCATGTCGTAATAACTCTGCTGATATTTTCCATTAACTTATTTTGGCATAATTAACTTTTCGACAGCATTGAGGCAAATATCTAATTTTTTGATCATAATTCGGCCTCTGTTGAATGCTTGAGGCTATAGGTGGCACTAGGTAGCTGAGAGGAATCAATTATCCTCTGATGTGGTGGTGGAGGCTCTTTCTGACTGATAAATGTTTGATTTTTCTTTAATTATGTTTTAATTCGGAGGATTAGGCTTTTGATTTTCGATCTTAGCCGTAATCCTCCAAAACTATGAAAACGGTCTTCAATCCTCTGTTTATGTTGTGTTTAAGTCTTCAACACTGATACTCTTTGTTAATTTCCATTATGTGTGTCTTGTTGATGTGTAGGTGCGACAGGGGCTCTTATGGCATCAGCACCCATGACATGTTGATGAAACGTGGAGCGGAAAACCCCCATATGGACATCATTGTATGAACAAAGGGCTGAGGGATCGTCATCCCTGGTCCTCAATTTTTCTTTAAAATAATGGAAATCCATGAAACCTGCAAAACACATGAAAACGTTAAGAAATCCTGCATTATTTTGGTGAGACTGCTTAGGAGCCTTGGCTTGGAGCGTGGTCGTTGGATGGCATCATCCAACAGTGGAGATCTATTAGCGGAGGTCAAAGGGAGAGCAGAGGGAGCTTTTAAGTCAGAACTGTTGATCCATGACTGATCAACGAGATCAATGGTCGAGATCAGCGGTGGACTAATAATGCGAAGGAGTCACATTGTTTGGATTTTTAGAAGAAAATACGAAGAAATGGTGTTTAAAACCCTTTGGCGGAGCAAAAATGGTTAAAAATAAAGTTGGGGGTTCAGGATGATCATGGGCCGTCAGATGAGATCGGACCACGAGATCAACAGCAGAGATTGTATGTTGAGAAACCCTTTGGAAAAGGCAGAGAGCGATGGTGTAATGAGAAAATAGATCGGAAACGTTGATCTGCGGAGATCAACGGCCGAAAGCGCGCACGATGAAACTCAATGGAAAAGAGGGAAAGTGGTTTCGGGGATGAAAACCACGGGTTTCGTGCAGTGAAACGATGGGGAGGCGGTTTTTCCTTTTTGAACGAGATATGCATTCCCACCTAACACGTGGCTTCTTAAAACCACTTATATCGCGCAGCCCTTAGGAAATTAACCTTCGCGCTGAAAGTTACGCGATATAGAACATCGGTCGTTAGATCTAGGACCTTAGATCCAACGGGGGGTAAGTGAGCGAGATATAGGCAATATTCGTGGGTGGCAGGAAGATGGGCGGTTTCAATCTAGGCCGTTGGATCAAGGATGGACGGCTGGGATCAAAAACTGAGGAAGTCAGGACCCACAGGAGGCAGGCCTGTCGGGATTAATATGGGTCGTTGGATGTAGAAGATCGACGGCCAGGATTGAATCTGGGGTTAAAACAAAAAAATATACAGGCGGAGAAAGGGTGAAGAAGGATCGTTGATGTGCAGAGATCAACGGCCAGGATTGGCCGAAAAACATTATGAAGCGGAACGCATAAAATATAACCAAAGTCGGAAGGATTGATCTGGACCGTCCGATCTGGACAAGTGGATGGCCCAGATGCAATCGGGGGCACGCGATCGGCGGGGAAAATTTTTTTGAATGGCGTCGATGCGATTTAGCGTTGGCCGTCGATCTGAGGATCAGATCGACGGTGGGGAGTGAATCTGAGGGGTTCAATAGGTGGAGGAAAGGCTTATGATCAGAGCAAATGAGGGTTGTTAGATCTGGGAAGGTGGGCAGAGATCAATGGCTCACGATTGATCGGGGGATCACCAATCGAGGAGAGGTAAATACAACGTGAAATGCGCCCTTTGAATTTTTCCGATGCGATGTGGCGCTGCCCGTTTGATCATTTCAGATCAACGGTGGATATTGTTTCAAAACCTGCACCAGCGGAAACCCTTTATAACACATGAAAACCAAAAATTGAATAATATACAAAGGTTTTGGCTTTAGGGACGTGTTATATACAAAGATTGGCTTGGCGCCCGTATGCGGGGCCATTAGTTTATATGAAATGCGATAGGCCCAGGGCTTATATATAAGGGCCAATCGGGATCGGAAGATCGGGCTTTTCAATCTACCCATTTTGATTTTCTCCAATGCGATTAGCGCTTCAGGACTTTAACTCTTGGTCTCGGGCACAAGTTTATATGTAGAGAAACGGAGGGCGGGGGTTTATACAAATGGGGCTTAATCGCATCAGAACTTTGATGTGGGACTTTTCAATCTACCCATTTATATTAAAAAACATGTCTCCAGCGGGTTTAGACCGAAACTTCGGAAAGTGGATCTATTGAAATTACAAAGGTAAATATGCATCAGAGATGGGTTTTAAAAAATGCTTAGCGCCGAATGCGGGCTATGTGGTTATATGAAATAATAATAAGATCGGGGGTTTATAAACAAGGGGCTCAATCGCATCGGAGGTTTTAACATGGCAAACAGACTCGCGCGCTCTGATTTCTCCGATGCGATAAGCGCCAAATGGGCTTAGCGCCTGGTTCTAGGGTGCGGGCACATGCGGGGAAGTGGTTAGGACTTAGCCCAAAGGGGCTTAAGGATATAGTAAACAAACTTGTTTTTTATGAATTTTTTCACAGTTTTTGATGGATTTGGGGGTTTCGACAAAGTTTAAAAGTGAGTTTTAAACTTTGTAAAGAGGATCTTATGAAGGGGAAATGGAGAAAAATGGAAAATAGAGGAATTTCATGGGAATGAAAGGGCTAAAAATGAAGGTTAGTTTGAAGTGAAAGGAAGGGAGAAATGGTGTTTTGCAGTAGTATTTCCTCTATGAAATCAGCAGAATTTCAGAGTTTGAAAATGTAAACAGCAGTGAATATTTAATCAAAGGGCATGATGTCTTCATGAGTCTTCAAGAGATAACATTTTTAGCAATAAAATATGTTTCTTGAAGGCTCCAAAAATGATTTAGCCACCTTTTTATATAACAAATTTTATAGGTGGCTAACAGGATCAAATGAAAGCTAATATGGATGATAAAGAAGTCGAAGATCACATCGAACATCAATAACAAGTTCTCCAACTCTTATAGGATAACCTAAATTTGGTGCAAAATCAAATGAAAAAACAAGAAAATCAACATCACAGCAAAAAAAAATTGGTGACAAACTCCCAGTTCAAACAATATTACCAGAACTTGACGAGGAAGGAAAATCATATTTGAACCTGAAGCAGTCATGGAAACCAAAACTCGACAACTATGAAATCAATCAATTTCAGAGCATCTCAGCAAGTGGAAGAACTTAATCGCTGAAGATTCCACATGGGAGGATGATAATTTTATACAGAAGCATCCAGAAATAATCAAGCGTTGAGGAAAACACTTGTTTGAAGGAGAGGGGCATGTTAGGGCCCTAAATTACTAGTGTAGTCCCTTATTTTTGTTAGTGTAGCCCCCTTGGTGTTATTGTTGTACCCCTATAGTCCCCATATAGTTATTGTTGTGCCCTTACACTATTATTGTTAGGTCAGCTAGGATTGTATTATGACCCCATGGACTCCTATATATAGAAAGGAGGTTTTCTCATTTGTATCATCCAAGAATTTTTCATTTATTTAATGTAAAGGTGGTTTCTCCCTCGAAGAGGCTCATTTCTAAGGCGGTGATCTCTCTTTTATTCTATTTTTGGAGTTGGTTTCATAACATAGACACATCAGGAGAGATGACTTGAGTTGGCATGAGTTCAAATGTCTTTTCAAGAAGAAGTTATTATCAAATAGGTACTACGACAGCAGTACCAAATAATTCTATGAACTAAATATGGGATCAATGACAGATGAGGAGTACACAACAAATTCCTTGGAGCTATTGAGGTATGTGTCGTATCTCGAGGATGAGAAGGCTAAATTTCAGCGCTTTTTCAGTGGTTTTCCATTAGCATTAAAAGATCGGATTGAGTATGATGAGCCTCAGACACTTGGGGAAGTCATTGGGAAGTTGAATCATTGCTATGAAAAATCAAAGCACAAGAATGAGTCTCAGCAAGGATGGAAATGGAAGAACAAAGGTAAAGGTAAATGGAAACTAAAAAGAGAAATGCCTTATAATGCATAAGAGAAATAAAATGTGGCACTACAAAATCATCTTAATGCAGCTAGACAGGGGCATAGATCATAGCAGCAACGTGGAGATAATGGTACTAGATTATTAGAGTGTTGGACATGCGGTGAGGAGCATCTTAAGAGAGATTTTCCATGGAATCAGGGTGGTAGGCCTCAGATATATAGGGCACAAGAGGTGCAGACTATTGGGGATGTTGGACAAAGCATTCCTCATATTTATGCAGTAGTGGAAAATAGGCGGGAAGATCATCAAGCTTCTATCATTAGATGGACGGTAAGATTTTTGATCAAGTTATTTATATTTTGACTGGCCGTGGATCTAATTATAGATATGTTAGTCCTAACTTGGTCGATAAGTGTGGTTTGAGTAAGGAAAGGCATGTGGAATATTGTTTAGTGAAGTTATCCATAAGTGTGAAGAAAAGAGTTCACCATTGGGTGAGAGTTTGTGCATTTGAGTCAAACGGCATGCCTACAAAATCGCACTTGAACATATTTCCATTGGGTTCATACAACATGTTATTGGGTATGGATTGGTTATATCTTCATAGGACCAAGGTATATTTCTATGACAAAGTCATTGAGTGCTTGGATGAAAATGGGGAACCAAGAGTCTCACAGGTTAAGAAGAAATCCACATCACTTAGGATGGTGACAGCCATGCAGGTATATGTTATGTGCAGATATCCATTTTTGCGGCAGTTTCAGGATGTGTTTCCAACAGATATTTCAGAGTTGCCACTGTACAGGGAAGTGGACTTTTCTATTGAGTTGATTCCAGTGGCAGCTCCAACTTCAAAATCACCTTACAGGATGAGCACACATGAGTTGGTAGAATTAAATTTGCAGTTGAAATAAATGCTTGACAAAAGGTACATTAGTCCAACTGTATCACCAGTGTTGTTTGTAAAGAAGAAGGATAGCACTCTCAGATTGTGCATTGACTATAGGCAGCTGAACAAAGCGACCATTAAGAATAGGTACCCATTACTGAGGGTTAATGATTTGGTCTATTAGTTGAAGGGAGCAGTAGTTTTCTCTAAGATCGACTCGATATCGGGGTATCATCAGGTACACATCAAAGAAGAGGACATCTACAAGACCGCATTCAATACCAGGTATGGGAATTATGAGTTTGTTGTAGTTCCATTCAGTTTGACTAATGCCCCAGCTACATTTATGTGTTTGATGAAAAGTGTGGTGTGTCCTTATTTGCACAAGTTTGTGAGTATTTTTATTGATGACATATCGGTGTATTCTAAAAATGAGGAAGAACATGTCGAACATTTGGCAGCAGTGTTGAGGTTGTTGAGAGAGAATCAGTCGTATGCTAAGCTCAACAATTGCAGTTTATTCCAGACTGAGGTAAATTACTTGGGACATGTTGGCTCCAAGGAGGGCATTGCAGTAGATACAAAAAATATAAGGGCCATCATGGAATGGGTAGCTCCTAAGAACATAGATGAGGTGATATCATTCATGGGATTGGCAGGTTATTACAATAGGTTCATCAAGAAATTCTCATGGATTGCTTATACTATTACATCATTGCAGAGGAAAGGTAAGAAGTTTGATTAGACAGAGGAGTGTGAGGCTAGTTTTGAGCAGCTTAAGAAGTTGTTGACACATGTTCCAGTGTTAAAGATTTCAGATCCGGACAAGGAGATTGTAGTGTGTACAGATGCTTGCAAGAGAGGACTTGGTGGAGTCCTTATGCAGGATGGAGAGGTGGTATGCTGTGAGTCATGAAAACTGAATGAGCACGAGCAGAACTACCCGACACATGATCTTAAGCTAGTAGTGATCATACATGCACTGAAGATGTGGAGGCATTATCTTCTTGGCAAGCAGTTTGTACAAATGATTGATCACATTGGGTTGAGGTGCTTGTTTTACCAACTGAATCTAAATGCCAAGCAGGCTATATTGTTGGCCACGATCAATGAGTTCGACTTTGAGATCAAATATAGGTATAGGTGTTGGTACATGAACAGGTACATATGTTGGTACATGTACATATACATGTGTTGGTATAGGTACATGTACAGGTGGTGGTACATGTACAGGTATGTGTGATGGTACATGTACATGTGGTGGTACATGTACAAGATTTGTACTATCATCTCACAACATATGGCTTGGTTAGGTTTAGAGATAGGATATATGTTTTAGATAGCAGTGAGCTCAAGAAGGTGATCTTGAGGGAGTTTCATGTGAAAACATAGCGGGGTCATCCAGGCTACTAGAATACATTGACTGCAGTGAAGAGATTCTACTATTGGCTAAATCTAAATAGGGATGTGGCAGAGTTTGTAGCCAGATGTTTGGATCCTCATATGGTTAAGGCAGAGTGTAAGTATCCAGGTGGACTGCTACAGCTAATTTCAATTCCAGAGTGGAAATGGGAGGTCATTTTCATGGACTTCATCATAGGTTTGCCTAAGACAACTATACAACATGATTCCATCATGGTTGTTGTGGATGGGTTGATGAAGGTTGCACTAATCCGGATTTATGCATGAATGCAACAGAATACACATATAACCATAAATACAAATATGCAGTGGAAATAACACTTCATTCCATTAAAATAAAATGACTAAAATTTTCTTACAGACAGAAGGGAAATAAACTAGCTATGGCGTTGGTAGCTTATCTCTGAGAAGAGATGTGGCGGCTACAGCACTCTGAACTGTGTCAAAATGAGGCTCGAGGGCCTATTTATTATTTAGAAACAATGGAAAACCCTAAACATCCAAAACCATAACCCTAGGAGATGAAGCGCCAAAACTATGGACCCCATTTGGGTAAATTGGTGTTTCAATTTCCCGAGGACGTAACTTTGGCATGCGATCTTCATTTGACGTGCACCATACCTCATTAAAAAGATCTATCTGAGGAATAAAACTTTTTTTGTGAGCAACATCAATCAATAGATCCATGTTGCTCCCGGTTTCCCCAAAAAGCGTCGTTTAAGGGCCTCAAAATAGCTCCGGAAGTTTAGGACTCGAAAAAACTGCTAAAAATAGTAAGTTGTGCCGAAACTGAAAAACTGAAAGAGACAATGGTGGGGCCCCAAGTGGATCGGCGGGTGGCCACAAAAATCCACCTGGATCATTCCTCCCCTCTTAGGAATAAATGGTTCCCATTGTGTTGAGTTCTTCCATGAGATGAGGAAACTTCTGCTGAACTTGGTCCCTAGTGAACCACTTGCCTTGGTGCAGGAGTTGGCCAGCTTTGACAACCCGATACAGTTGGATCTTCTGTTGGCGAGTGTTCTTGATTTGAATGTCCATGATACAATCTGTGGTGGCATATTCCATGCAGTCTGGGTTTAACTCTATTGGTGTGAGTTGTTCTGCAATGTCAGAGGTGTCTAGTAGAGGTGGGAAGTAGGGACGAAGGTGGTCCACATTGAATATTGGGTGCAGACCAAGGAATGGTGGAATACTGAGCTTAAAGGCATTGTTCCCTATAGCCTTGGTGATGGTGTACGACCCATATCGGAGTGGTCGAAGCTTGCGGTGGGGTCCAGTGAGGCGCTCCTTCTACAAATGTAACCACACTTTATCGCCCACCTAGAAGTTGTGTGGCTCCTGATGTTGATCATGTCATTTCTTATACTTAGAATTGGCTTTATCCGATATGTCATGAACCTGTTGGTGGATATGTTGAATGAACTCAATGAGGTTTTTCACTTTGTCAACTTCAGACTGGACATGAGCCGAATCGGCCTGAGTAGCCGCAAATGGCATGGCTATGTCAATGGGACATAGTGGCTAGAATCCCAAACCCACCTGAAAGGGGCTATGGACGGTTGAGTTGTGGAGAGCCCGGTTATAAATGTGTTGTACATAGGGGAGGCTCTCATTCATGTGTGTGGATGCTTTGAATTGTACATGTGCAGAATGTGTATAATCATCTTGTTGACGACCTCTGTCTGGCCATCAGTTTGGGGATGGAAAGCTGTGGACTTGGTGAGCTTGGTGTCTAGCATTGACCAGAGGCTAGACCAAAATGTGCTGAGGAAATTTTTATCCCGATTTTAGATGATAGGTTGTGGGAGCCCAAAGTGCACCCACACTCATTCAAAGAAGAGTTTAGCAGTGGCTTCTGCTGTGATA
Organism: Pinus albicaulis; assembly: GCA_034641835.2. Classification (NCBI taxonomy): domain Eukaryota; kingdom Viridiplantae; phylum Streptophyta; class Pinopsida; order Pinales; family Pinaceae; genus Pinus; species Pinus albicaulis. The sequence goes on along the minus strand of CM076578.1, from coordinate 1,120,206,609 downwards.
TTCTTCTTGCAAGCCACCATAATGGCCATCTTCGAGAATCTGTCGACGACCACGAAAACACAGTCGTTTCCATTCTTAGTAGAAGGAAGGTTCGACATGTAATCCATGAAGATGGATTCCCAAGGTTGACTAGGGGTAGGTAGCAGAGTATAGAGGCCTTGCTTCTTGATGGTCAGTTTGGCAATGGCGCAAGCAGTGCATAATTTGATGTACTTCTTGACATCGTGTCCAAGGTTCAGCCAATAGAAATACTTCTGCAGTACTGCCACTGTTTTCTCGACCCCGAAATGCCCAGCGACTCGATTGTACTTTGCTTCCCATATCATCTTGGCACGCTCGCTTGAAGGAACACAAAGGTTTCCCAGGTGACATGACAATGCATCTTGGAGGTGAAAATTTGGAACTTGCGTACCCCCCAAGAGTGCCTTGTATGTGTGGCTGAATTTTGGATCATTCTTGTAGAGAAGCTGCCAATCAGAAGTCTCGTGCCCATGAGAGTTGAGAATGGTGGTTAGCGCCACGATCGGTGTTCGGCTAAGGCAGTTTGTAACATTATTGGTGCTACCCGTCTTGTACTTGATGTTCAAATGAAATTGTTGCAGATATGTGGACCATTTCTGATGGTGATCGTTCTGCAACTTCCCTTGTGTCTGTATGAACTGCAGGGGTCAGTGGTCTGTGTGGATGATTGTTTCCTTCCTCAAAATTTAATGCTTCCATTGTCAACAAGCCTACACAATGGAATACATTTATTTGTCATAAGTGGGATACTCGCGGACTATGTCAGACAATGTCTCACTTCGATATTCCATTAGATGCCCCTGTTGAGTAAGAACTTCCCCAATAGCATAGTCAGAGGCATTTGTCTTGATCTCAAATGGTTGTTGCAAGTCTGGTAATGTGAGAATTGGGGCAGAGCAGAGACGATGTTTCAATTCTACGAATGTCTTCTATTAATATTCTTACCAAAAGAATTTTTCTTTCGCTCCTCCCTTGGTGACTTGACTCAAGGGCCAAGTGATATGAGACAATTCCAACACAAACCTACGGTAGAAATTAGCAAGACCCAGAAAGCAGTGAAGCTCTATTAGAGTGGCTGGGGCTAGCCAATCCCGAATGACCTGGATCTTGGTTGGATCCACATGCACCCCCCTTTCATCAATAATGTATTCCATATATTGAACCTGGGTCATGCTAAAAGTGCACTTCTCCAAATTGGCACACAACTTATGTTGTCGCAGTGTTTGGAGGACTTGTCGGATGTGGTGGAGGTGCTCTTCCCAAGTCTGGCTGAAGATTAGAATTTCATTCAAGTACACCACTACAAATGAGTTGGTGAATGGCCACAAGATGTCTTCCATCAACCTCATGAAGGTTGCGAGAGCATTCGTCAACCTCAAAGGCATGACCAGCCATTCGAAAAGGCCCTCCTTGGCTTTGAAGGCAGTCTTCCACACATCGGATGGTTCGATTGGTACCTAGTGATACCCAGACTTCAAGTCGATCTTGCTGAAATATTTCGCCCCTTTGAGTTGGTCCAAAAGGTCATCAAACTGTCGGATCTAGTACCTATTCCAGACCGTGATCTTGTTCAGTGCCCGATAGTCAATACAGAGTCTCCAAGTCCCATCCTTCTTCTGTACCAACACGATCGGGCTCCCACAAGGCAATGAGCTTGGCCGGATATGACCTTTCTGTAGTAGCTCCTGAATCTACCTCTTGATTTCATCGTTCTCTAGAATAGAGCGCTTATATATCGGTCCATTGGGTAGCGGCGCACATGGGGTCAGATCAATGGGATGCTTGACCTAGAAGTTCAAAGGCACCCCTATGGGTGAGGTGAAGATGTCCTTGTACTCCTTCACAACCTTTTCCATTTGTTGTTGTCGCACAGAGGAGCCCTGTCTGTAGGTCATGGCCACAGTCTTCTTCTTGCCCTGGGGGCGGATCATCGGGAAAACAAATTTCCTGGTTTTGGAAATGATCTTACTGCATTTTTTTTGCCGTAACCAAAGAGATAGCGACAGGCGGTGGTGCCTTTGGTATCCTGTACAGCTTATAAAAGGGTGAGGTCGAGACTCACACACAGCATGTCTCTTCCACAAGTATGGTTGGCCTAATAATACATCACAAACATCAAGAGGAGCAATGTCACATAATACCTCATCTGTGAAGGCTTGATGTTGTAGGGAATATGGCACTGTTGACTGACACATAGATCTCGTCTTTGGTGAAACCACTCGATGGTGTATGGTTGTGGGTGTGATGTGGTCGGCAAGCCCAACCGCTTCACGGCATCTTCTGAAATGAGTTTCTTTTGGATCCCATTGTCGAAAATTAATTGTAGTGAGGAACCCTTTACCCACATATGGGAGTGGAAGAGACGCTACTCCTCCTCTGGATATTCTATTTCCTCCTTCTAGATATTCATAGTGGTAACAGTGGCGTTAGGCTCTACATCAATAATATGTTTCCCTTTTTCATTCCCCTTGTCAGGTTCTGATTCAGAATCGGAGCATGCATTTGATTCTGAAGCCCTCATATCGGCCACCAGCGACTACTTGGCCCAACACTCACTTGTGTTGTGAGTGGAGCTCTTATGGAACTCACACCAAATTCTCGTGTCCTTCTTTGGCTTTTCGGTGTTGTTCTTTGCTTGCATCTTTCGCAGGTTTTCTTGGGCCACCATGCCTTGGATTTTTCCTTTGTTCTGCGGTTTGGGGCACCTTTCCCTTGCTTTTGATTCACAGATCCAAAATCTCGCTTCTTCTCTTTGAATTTTTGCTCAATATTGGCAGTATACCGGTATGTCGTACCAAGCGAGGAGATGTCGAGGAACTCCATTTCCTCTGAATGTATCTATATAGACAATCATGATACTTTACCACCAAATGTTTCTCTGAATCTTTGATACCCAAATTTGTGCGTGGGGTATGGAACAGATTCGTCAACTCATGTACATCTTGATCCCTTTGTTGTCATAGTGTCGTCCATTGTATGTACTTGTCCTCATAGCTCCCCACAAGATAGTATTGGTCCATGATGGCGTCTCAGAAATAATTCCAAGTGGTTACGGCTGGGAACAGAGAGGTTTTTGTCTCATCCTTTTTCTCACAGTAGGTTTCCCACCAGTCCTTGACATGGGGGTAGCTTTGAGGAGTGAAAAAATAATATTCTCTCGGTCGGAAAAGTCATGAACCGAGAAACATCCTTATAATATATTCAACCATCTAGCTATGACATTTGCATCTATTTGACACTCAAATATGGGAATGTCAAAGTTTACTTGTACCTTAAAGGTATTTGTGCCTCCAGAGTGACTGCTGGATGCAGATGCGCTACCAGTGGGCAGTCGTTGAAGGATCTGGGCAAAGTTATCCATCGTCGCATTCCTTTATTTTTCGAGGGCCTCCTCGAGCAATATTTTGATAGGATATCCTGCTCCCTCATCTTTATTTTTGTCCCCCATGGGCGGCCATCGAGGTTTGTGAGGCTAATCTTGCAAAGGTTCACCCATATCGAGCCCTAACTCCTTATACCCCGACCTCATTGGGGACATGCAAAGAAGGATCGAGAAAAAGCAGACTGATCTGATACCACTGATCCGGATTTATGCAGGAAAGAAACAGAATATACATATAACCATAAATACAAAGATGCAGCAGAAATAACACTTCATTTCATTAAAACCAAATGACTGAAATTTGCTTACAGACAGAATGGAAATAAACTAGCTAGGGCACTAGTAGCTTATCTCTGAGAAGAGATGTGGCAGCTACAGGGCTCTGAACTATGTTATAATGAGGTTCAAGGGCCTATTTATTATTTAGAAACAATGGAAAACCCTAAACATCCAAAATCCTAACCCTGGGAGATGAAGCGCCAAAACTATGGACCCCGTTTGGGTAAATTGGTGTTTCAACTTCCCGAGGACATAAATTTGGCATACGATCTTCGTTTTACATGCACCATACCTCGTTATAAAGATCTATATGAGGACTACAACTTTTTTTTCTGAGAAACATTGGTCCATGGACCCATGTTGCTCCTAGGTTTCCCAAAAAACCTCGTTTAGCACCTCAAAATGGCTTCGGAAGTTTAGGACCCGAAAAACTGCTAAAAATAGTAAGTTGTGGCCACCGATATCCACCTAGATCATTCCTCCCCCCTTAGGAATAAATGGTCCCCATTGCGTTGAGTTCCTCCAAGAGATGAGGAAACTTTTGCTGAACTTGGTCCCTAGTGAACCACTTGCCTTGGTGCAGGAGTTGGCCAGCTTTGACAACCTGATACAATTGGATCTTCTGTTGGCGAGTATTCCCCAAGGTGGAGGGTTTTGTAACAAAACTAGTGAAAATTTCATGTAATAAAAGTTAATAAAGGAAAAATAATAACCACGGTTGATGGGACACTTATTCCAAGTTGAATGTTGGTCAAAAACATCCTAGTGGGTGTTCATTTGGTTTATTGTGGCTAATGAAATTGGCAAAGGCAAAGGCAAAGGCTTTAGAAAGGAAAAATGGAATTTTTGGCACATTTATTTATGAAAATAATGGAAAATGATGAAAATAGAGGCTTAATTGATAAAAAGGCTTCTAAGGATCAGTTGGTACCTTTTGTTAGTGCATTTTTAAGCTCTCTCTCTCTCTCTCTCTCTCTCTCTCTCTCTCTCTCTCTCGCTTGGACACTTATATTTCTTGGAGAATTTTGGCATTGGAGAAAGAAAGGAAGAAGAAAGAGGAAGCAAGCAAGGAGGAGCAGGAATCAAGTAGTTGAAACAATATTTTTTGCAGGTATTTATTTTCATGTATGATTTCCTTGCTAGATATGGCATGCATAATATTGCATGTGGTTCTTTTCTGTCATGGCATGGTTTTTTTACAGGTGTGACAGTGTATTCAACCTAGCCTTGTCATTTCTAGATAGCCATGGTGTTGTGGAGTTCTCATGTTTTGGTTTAGCTAGATTGCTAGATGGATTCAAAATTGAGTGAGGTAGATCTCTGAATCTTATGATATATAACGGATTCATGTGTTGCCTCGTTTTAGGGCCTAGTACTTCGTATTTGGATTTTGGTAAAGCCTGAGAGGTGGTTTGATTTCCATTCAAGCCCAGGAATCCTGAGTTTGGGATATACGGTAAAGCCTGGAGAGTATGTCTCAGTTTAGGGCTTACTGGCCCCTGATTCAGATTGTGGGTTGCAGTAAAGACTAAGAGACTAGGAGACAAGAAAATTCATCATGGTTTAGGTGGAGATAATCCGGTGATATCCATGCTTGTACTGTCCTAGTGATCGGGTGTGGATCACGGTAAAGCCTGATTTCTATTTGATGAGGGTGAAGTGGTTTAGCCTCGAGATTCCCTGGTTGGTTTTTTTCGGTTTGAGTCCCATATTCATGCTTGGAATATGGAACCGGGGTGATTGGCTGAAGAGAGATTTGGCTCAGTCAATCTATGGTCGGGTGGAATGTGGAAGTCCCATCTCTGGTTGGTTTTTAAATTCATTAAAAAGAAGCTCATTCCTTTGGTATTTTATATATTATTTCACTAGTTATTATTTGGATTCTATTACTATTGTATCCATGGTATTTCTGTTTTTATTATGTTGGTTATACACATGTATTTTATCAGTGATGATGTATGGATCTATCCATGTTTTACTTGTAAATGGATGCACAATGTATCTATGGTCAAATAGATTGTATTGCAGCTAATGATGTAAGGGAGCAATGCTTCTTAGTGATTCTCAGATAAGTATGAGACCCATATGCTCAATTATGTTGTTTATACATGTAGCTTTCATGTTTGTGACATGTTTGACAAAATGCCTAACATGGCTAGGAAGGGTCCAGATGAATTATTAATGATGTGATTGTTTATGTATCATTGTCTAGTTGTTATTTATCATCTCTGAACTTTTCATGAAGTTCTGGGTAGAGCACTGGGTTCTGGGCCTGAAAAGGTGGTTCAAATCTCGGGGACGCTAGCACAAAACTGAGTAATTAGGGCCCTAGACACTGGCATGCAGTGTTATGCCTGCAGCTATAACCTCTTAGATGTTGGCTTGCAATCTTGCGTCTGTGTCTATGGCTCAAAGAGGTCAAAAGGTCAGTGTGACCCAGGGGTAAGAGGCCTAAATGGTTGGGTTACCTCTTGGGGGTGTTATTATTGTTGTATGAGGTTTGTATGTTTTGTTTTTCATCGATTCCCTTCCTTAAGGTCACATAGGAGGTTTAATCTCATTATAGTAGCCCCTCGTCACATGTTTACCCAGTTGGTTGGTTACTTGGGTAGATGTGGGAAGAGGGTGTTACAGGCAGAGTTGCAGTACTTTCAAGCGGCAACTCTCTCTAGGAGCACACAGACAACGCGTGCAACATAGTTTTCCTACTTGTTCCCATTGTAGGGAGAGAGGCAGAGTTTTCTATATGGATATTGTTGATTAACCAGACATATCAACATGAGTGGAACATAGAGAAGCATCAGCATGATAGACTTGTTCCATGTACAGGCATTCAGACATTTGATCCTTCCTAGGTGATGGATTGGAGGGAGATTATGATTTGGTATCCTATTAATGTGGGGATACTTGGAAGAATATGTTTCACCGAGGGAACATGATAGTAAAATCCCTTAGGCATGAGCGATGATGGTTGGTCGTGGTGGCTTTGGGATCCGGGTGGATCTATTGGTAGTAGGGAGAGCCCGAGATTGTTTGGGATCTAGGCATTGAGGGATCCATGCAAGATCGAATGACGCATAGGCATGTGACACAATGGTTTGTATAGGATCCTAGTATCAATATACAATTTCCTTAGCAAATGTTAGATATGGATTTCTTAGGGGAAAGCAATCTTGGGGTGGGAGGACTTGTAATGTCCCCATTTTCAATTTCCTCTACAATACAAACAAGATGGATTTCCAGGGCCATGCTACAAGAGTAGGATTATATCATCAGGGGCCTTAGAGAGATTTCATGGGATTTGATGGGATTCACTTGGAATATTCCATCATCTACATAATTTGCCTTTCATTTCGTTGTATTCCAACAACTTTCATGAAATGGGGCTATTATTGGGCTTGACTTAATTAATTACTTTTGAGGTGGCCTTTCCTGAGGAATATTTAATAGAACACCTCAGTGTAATAGCTATTTGTAATCAGAAAGAAAATATTTACAAGCTGGGATAATGAGAAGAGACTTCCAATGGCTAGATAAATTATGGTGAGATATTTACCATTTTCCCAGATTAAAAGTGATTTTAACTAGTCACTGAAGTAAATAAAGAGGGGAAAATAATTAATTGAACAAAAAGGCCAAAAGTGACCTAAGTGAAATAAAATAAAAATAAAAATCATATAGATGGAGTCAAAGGGGAGCTTCTAGAATAATATTAAAATAATCAAAATAAGATACTTTTAGAAGCTTGAGATCTTTCTATTGTCTTTAAAAGGAGGAGGAGATCATTTGGGACATATGATTTTGGATTAATTGTCTTTGGTGTTGATTGGAGAATTTAGTTCTTTGTTATAGTGGCCCCGAGATGAATACCCTTAGTTGATTTAGTGAGAGTGGGCAAAAGCTCATCTCTCCCCTTAGTGAATTCACTCAAAATTCACAGGTGCGGTCATTAAATCAGTTTATTTTGGAGGCCAGTTGCTACATTATTGTAGATATTTTTGAGGCCATCACCTCAGCGATTTCCAGTTTCTTGTATCAACATATTTTATATTAATAAAATAAGGTTGAGTTCTACTACATGTGCATCTTGTCAATTTTTTGTTGTGGTTTATTTCCCAGTTTTGTCAATTGATTTTATGGTTCAATTTGTGAAATTTGTTTATTGAATTAAAGACAACATTTTTGAATGAAATATTCTGCAAAATTTGTACTGGGGATATTACAGTGGTATCATAGTTGGTTTTATTGCTAGCCTAAGGATTTTCTTGTCAGAATTTTCAAAGAAGATTCATTACAAGTGTTGGAGCGGAATTTTTGAACCCAAGTGTCATTAATCTCCAAATCAACTGTGTATTTGCCAAGGTCGAGAGTTTATACCCTCAAGAGGACTAATGTATCATATTTGTAGGAGTAGAATATATTTTATGAATTGATTTGCTTATTTAACATTGCAAGGAGTTCAACTCTGCCAATTTTAGAGGTCGAGATTCATTATTGCCATCAGAGATCAAGTTCATATTTGGAGGGGTATTTGGTACTAATGGAATAAGAATCGATTTTATGGGTTTTGGGCACGTGGTATTGATAAGTCATGGTATTGACCCATGGTATTGTAACAAAGCCTAAATTCTTATGATATTTGGCAAATAAAAACTTTTTTTAGATTATTTTATTTTTTAATATAATTTGTATATCTGATAATTCAATTTAAAACTACATAAAAATAGTCATCAATCAATTAGAAAAAAGAAATTTACATTTTAAAAACTTATTATTATTATTATTATTATTTTCAAACTATTCAGTTTAATATTTATTTTTTTCAAAACATTAATAAACTTTATAGAATATATTTAAAATTTTCATAACTAATTGAAGGTTAAAGCTCTTTGACCAAAATAAAAAACAATATTAGGTAGGCATAAAAATTTAATTTAAGTAATGAAAAATCACACACGCACATAGTCTTAAGGATTAGCTCAGTTGATTGAGTCCCCGTAACTAAAGCACCTATGTTATTGTGAGGTCACGAGTTCAATTCTCTTGACACTCTCGGGGTTAGGCTCTATGGCTGAGTTGGAAGGAAGTGAACCTTTTTGGTAGATCTGCTTGGTAGAACATTTTATGGACGAGGCAGTCACTAATCTTTGGTGGTTGTGAACCACGTAATGTGTGTGTGTGTGTTATCACTAGGATTCTATGAAGCTCGGTCAAGCTTAGATGCCCCTTGGGATTGTTTAATTCCCCCAAAGGCGGATCCCAAGGGGCATCCATGCTCAATCGAGCTTCACTCAATCCTGGTGATAACATCTCATTGGTAGGATTCCATCCAAAATTGGGGCTAACTCCGACCTAGCCTCAACCTAGTTAAAAAATAAATAAATATAAACTTTCACTCTTTCTATGTAACTTGGGTTTTGAGTTGTTATTCAATTTCATTATATTCGAGAAAGACAAACTTTTATCCAATTAGAAATAGCTCAAGCTCATATTTTAGAGTCAATTGCAAAAACATTTTATATCAACTTTTTTTTATTTGAATATTGTACCTTAAGTGTTTGTTTGTTGTTTTTAATATCTTATTGAAATATCTACTAGTTAGTTAATACTTATAACTAAAATCCTTAAAAGTAGGATACAAAGTTTGATTTTTTATTAATTAATTCAATTATGTTATTAAGTGTTTGTTTGTTGTTTTTAATATCTTATTGAAATATCTACTAGTTAGTTAATACTTATAACTAAAATCCTTAAAAGTAGGATACAAAGTTTGATTTTTTATTAATTAATTCAATTATGTTATTAAAAAGATAAGTATTATATTAATGTTTATCAAGGCCAATTTTATATGTTAGACATGTGTTAAGCTATTTTGATAGTGAAATAGAATCAACTACGTAATGTCAAACACCCTCATTCACTTGCACAACATAAAAATTCTACACTTGACATGGTTTGAACCTTAAGTTTATTGTTGTATGTAGCACTATACCAAGAATTTTTTATTCCTTTTAATGATAAAAGGAATTCAATTTTATATAGTTAAATACACACTCTTTATCTCTCTCATGCACACAACATTATAGCCATCACAATTTGAACCTGACTTATTTATTTATGATAAATAAATGAATAAGTCTAAACTTTTTATGCTTTTACTTTTTCTAACCATCACACCAAAATTCGATGATGTAATTGTTGGTCAAATGGCTATTTTATATTTTATAGTGCTTAAATCATATTTTTAATATATAAATCAATTCACTTTAAGTATCTTCAAATCTTTTAGATCACTCAAATTATATATATAATAAAATAAATGCAATTGAAAAAATCTTACTAACTTATTAAAAAAAAGCATTTAAATACAGTAAAATAAAATCATTAAAAACACATTCAAATACACTGAAATAAGTGATATTAATAATATAATTATATTAATTAAATAACACCCACTAATATATATATATATATATATATATATATATATATATATATATATATTAACCAACAATCCATGATATTTGTTGCTCATTGTAATGGGATCCTATTGATTATTCATATTGGAGTTTCAAGTGGCTCCACCTATTTCAATGAACAAAGACTATTCCATAACATTACACTGAAACTAATGTTCGGCACCTAAAACCCATGTTCGAACCTTTTAATGTGGGTCCCTGTGGAATTATGGGCCATTTGAAATTTGCTAACGTACTTTAAATGTCCAGATGCATTGCACTTGCACTACAAAACAAGCACGACGCGTGGTCATTTATAATTATAAAAGCATGGAAAATCCATTTTGTAATCGCTTTGTAAGATTTTCGTTTCGAAACATGAACGTTTCCAAGCTTGGACAATCCCGAAGTAGTTAAGGCGTACTATCAAATAAATATACAATCCTAGACCCGCTATATAGCAGGACCATAAAGTGATATAAACGTCTAATATCTATCTCATAAACAGTGATCAAATTTGAAGGGATCTGAAAAGCTAAAAAAAAAAAAAAAAAAAATTCAACACTGTATATTATTTTTACAACGAAAAAATTAGCAATATTTGTGTTAATAAAAAATGGTTACATATAATAAAATTTCAAAATATATCACATTTCTAGTGAGAGATTTGAAAAAACCATCTTAGAAGGATCGATTGGCATGATTGATATTGCAATGTAAAGAAGGAGAGACTCTAAGCACATTTCAATCGTCCTCATATCAGTTTCAGAGTGGCCAAGTGCACTCTCTTAGAGGCCAAGCTAATTTATATGTAATCATTTCCTCTGTCAAGACCGAATTCAATTTGGCAGTGGGCTGAAGATCATCATTTCAGTGGGATATCAAACAACCTAAAGTGTTGTAGCAGATTATTCCACGAGGAAATTAATTTCCCAGGCTTGTATTATCAACACACTGTGTAATTTCTCACCTTTGTTAGTAAATCAAGTTTAGGTTCTGCTCCTAAGCTGATTTTAAAAACTGAGGATCCATTTCAAATAAAATTCAGTTGGCCCCTCACATTTATCGTTAACATTTCTCTAAATTGTTTATAAAATTTGTGATCAAGTTTGGAATTGTTTGTTGTAGTATTCTTCTATAGTCCACCCAATGAAAGGAAACCCCCCAAAATGGACTGGCCTATTTGAATTTTGCTCCTTGGGTATACTAGGCTTCTTGGCCTATAAATGGAAGATGTTTTATGTCTGCTCATCATGATCACTCGGAACTTGGTAAGATACACATTTGACGACATTGTTGCAAACTGGGTGGCTTTGCTGGAAAACTAATATTTATTTGTCTATGGTTACTCTTATGCAGGAGAGGCTACAACAAGGTCTAAACCCAGAGCAAGTGGTGTAGATCTGCAGATAATTCTTAAGTTGCGTCAGGCAGGTCATATTTGATGCCTTGTATTATGTATACATCAATATCTATTACCAGAAATCTCACAGTGAGTTCAACTATGCATCCTGCAAGTTAGAGCAATAGAAAAGACTGGAAGGTAATCTTGTGGTAGTACCAAGGACTGTTCATTTTAGTGAGCAAGCAAGTTCTATTGCCTTCCAGAGAGAACATCACATGAAGTTAAAGACGGATTGAAGTTAAAGACAAATTTCTGGAGACAGGTCATATAATAGAATGGAATGCACAAACGACAATACACTTTACTATAATTCTTCGGCGTGCCCTAGAGTAATTGCGAAAATAATAACAAAAATGAAAAGAAAAATTCTCTTTCTCACATGGCAATGGGTTTCATTTTCTCTTTCAACGACAAATTCAATGCAAGCACCCTCCCAACAATTCACTCTTCTTGTTGCTTAGTGATTTCTACTCTTCATTCTCTTGTCTATAGATTTCAGTGCAACGATTTGTCTAAATTTCCCAGCGATATTGCACAAATGATCCAATTACAATAATAGAAAATGTTGTGTCACCCTAATAATTACAGTAAAATAATCACAATGGATATTGATTATCATTAATATGTAAAATGCTAGAGCAGTGCTCCAAGGATCGATGATAAGTTCAGGAAACATGTTTGAAGAACCATGAATACCCTAACCCTACATAACCCTTTTTCCTAATTTCAGATGCATCTTGGGAAAAATGTTTGAAGAACTATTAACCCCTATTAGCAATGTGCTTCATCGAAGTTTGACATTTAATTACATTTAATTGTCACTGTAAAGGTTTTGTAGGTTTCAGATTGTTTATTGTAAAAGAAGAAGGGAGGTGTTTTACAACCTTTACAACCAGACTGAGATTGTTTGTTTATTGTAAAAGGTGAAGGGAGGTGCTTTAATACCAAAGTGAGAATTGGAACTCGGAAGGTTGATGCAAACTTAGGTGACAAATTCTATCATGGCACCAATACCTCCAACTTACAGCTCTTATGTGGTCAATGGGTTAATGAATTTGATTAGTGGAAGCCTCGCATTGGACATAACAAGAGCCCCCTTTTGAATCCATATGTCCAGGGGCTCAACCCCCTCATGAAAAGTGAAAGGAAGCATGTGTAGCTTGACCTTAACGCAAGAGTTACACGTTGTGTCGACTTTGTGTCATGTTGGCCCTGGGTAGTATTTTTTTAACGCTCAATGCATTTATTTTCCCTCCATTCAATCACATTTGTGCTCTCAGTGAACAATCAGTCCTTGTTTGCTCTAATCATTCTTCAATTGTACAACCCTGCTTTGTTGTTTTTGTATATTTATCTTATTTTGGATCGACATGTGTGTGAAAGAGCCATAGGAAAACTGATATTCGACTACCCAAGTGAAGAATAAAATGACCAACAAGGGGATTCGGTCTACGTACCTGTTATAGGTCAATTTGGGCATCATCCCCCATAACCTGGTCAAACTGGACATCATCCCCATGACCAATGAAATAGGGTCTATCATCCCCTATCATTTCAGTTGCTACCTGCCCTAAGACAAGAACAAATCATCCATGACTTCTATCGCAAGATTTCCAAGGTTTGAAGTATATGTTATATCACTTATGATCTCACCATCGATGCCTCTCAAGGCACTAACTGTGTTGCATATGTAGCTCCCTCCATTCAAGGGTGCACTGCAATGCACTTCCCGACATTCAAGAGTGTGTTGGTCAAATGGAAGTGAAATTCTCATTGTTCCGGAATCTCCACATGGCCAGTGCCTTCTAGAAGATTCCATATGTGTCAAACTTCGAATCCATGTGTCCATCTAACACCTCTGAGCTTGGGAACATATGTATTACCTATTATTAGAAAGTCATTGATTAAGAAACTACCATTAGTTTCCCTATAAATTGAGCACAGATCCTAGTGCTAGGGAAGGTAGAATTTTGGTAAATAAATGTTGTTGGATTTTCAACTGGGTGAGTGATAAAAGTGATATGTTGTTTCGAGATGTTGATTGCGATGAGGTTGGGATGATGCTGGAGTTGGTGACATCAAATCGATCATTGGTTGTAACCTCCCCCTTCTACTCTTTAATAAATATTTTTGTTCATTTTCCCATATATGTATTTGTTTATGTTTCTATTTCTCATGTGATGGACTCTTAACTAATATATATGTTTCATGTTCAATCGATTTAACATATTAAGATAAATAGGCATTTGTATATTGCAATCTCTTTGATCTTTAGTGTTTATACTTGCAGGAACTAATCTAGCGATCTAAGTTGGATTGGAAGCTACATAAAAAGCAACATAAGGAGAATAGGAAGTGCTTAGATCACTGAGTAGGTCCTTTTATCTTTCTGTGTGTCTATTTACTCTTAGAGAAAGTGACTGCAAAGTCTTTGATCTATTTTTCTAAATGCATAACACCACATTTAGTGAATTTGATTTATTCGTAGATCATAATTCTGCATAACAAATTGGCGACTCCACTTGGGAGTTTCCCTTCATTCCTGGTGTTTTAGCCTCTGCTTATCCACCCAGTAGCATCTACTTCCAATTATTAGACTTTTGAAACAAAGAATTGCATTAGAAGTGTGTTATGTAGCTTGAATTTTGAATCTCTATTGCGCCCAACGCACTGTTGGTCAAGACACAGTGCACTGCGGTGCACTATCTCCCACTCAGGGGTGCATTGCAACACATTGTCTCCCCTTAGAAACTTTGTTGCCCTCTTAGCCAACCAAATTCCCTTTGAATTTGTCATTGCCATCATTCTCAGCCATTTGTTTGTTGTGTTTTCAATTGTCTGATACCTCTAAGAGACCAGTGAATTTGCATGACTCTTCCTCCTTTGAAAAGTAAGTTTGTTCAATGTCTCTTTAAGTGTTTTTCTTTATCATTGACAAAGAAAATTCAAATTATTTTATTTATGCATTAGATCTGTTTGTTTTCGTAAAGGAAATTGTCATTAAATTCTTCGTTTCCTGTAGGAAAACTTTTAGTTCCATTCTTCGTTTTTCCTAAAAGAGAAATTGTTGTCAAATTCATCATTTCTCAAAGAAGAAAGCATTTGCTTTTGTTGATTTGATGCATATAGTTTCCTTTTTGCATTCACATTAAGGGGACTGAAAAGAAAAAATGCATTTTCATATACTGAATTGTGTGTTTTGCATATCAACAAGTTAGGAAAGTTGCATATTAGTTTGTGCTCTTTGTTGTTTGATCTCAAAACTGATTGCTCTTTCCCTTTAGTGGCTAGGATTTCATTGAAAAAGCTAAAATTGAAAATTTTGCTTATCATTTTAGTTTGAATTTTAGGAATTTCCATCACATCATTGCAGTGAACCTTGAAAGGAAAATTGATAAACAATATCAGCTTAAAATTTATATCAATTTACATAAAAAAACATTGGAACCATAACAATAACATTTAGAAGGTCTAGGCTAGAGACGTGTTCTGACATCATAAAACATAGTAGTTGTCGTTAACATTCCGAGTGTGATACCTCACTCCATGTACGTAAGTATATCAGAGCCCGTCCATGTACCTTCGAGTATATAGGGCAGTGTTCTAGTATGATAAGTATAAAGGGGTGCTCTCACTGTGTGGTTTCACATTAGACAGTGCTAATACGGACTTGGGCCTCCACATACCTCCGGGTATATTTGGGAGGACAACTTTAAGTTGCTATCCATCCATATTGAAATGATTCGGTTGCCTTGTAAATTGTGATACACCAAACACAGCATTCGGGGAGATTGTCTGCCCGTACTTCTTGGTTCGCCAGGAGGTATTCTGCAGTTCACAGTTTCTTGGTAAAAAAATTTCCTAGAATTACCCTTTTATTTTGTTTATTTTTTTTGGTCATAAAATAGATCAGTCGTCGTGGAAGAAGAAAATCCCTTTCCCCATCGTTCACGTATAATAGCATTGAAACCACCTTTACCACCAGAAGCCACTTCTGGTTAGCGAAAGCGACATCGCTCTATTGAAACTAGTACTATTAGTACCTCTAGTGAGACATCATCCTCACATATACAAGAGTCAGCATAGTTTGTTTCTATAAATCCCGGTTCATCTACTGTAGTCGAGACGGAGTCCTCATAGCTACCCATGTTCACGATCCATCCAATAAATGAGACCATACCTCCCAAACCTGACGTTTTTCAACTGGAAATTGATCCAGATCTTATCTCTTTTTTGCCAGAACATCTGCATCCGGAAGTCGAACAACCGGAAGTTGTTCCTATATCAGTCGCCCCACAATATATTGTAGTTATTCAGTCTCCCATATCGCACAGTAAACGTCCTGAAATATACTTTGGGCCAGATGGAAAAATCCTTCCACCTGGTTTAATTTTGATTGAATAAATACCACAAGACGAAACACCTTTAACTCCAACTCATTTTGGGGCAGAGCTTTACCTGTAGGAGTCTTTTCCTCAATAACCTACCTCTTCTTTTTTTGATCCTGTGTCTATTAGAGTTCCCGTCGATCCAATAGGGTATACATTTGGTCGAAAAACCATGCCTAAGCCAACATCTTCGGTTGGACCATCTGTTCCAATTACAACAACACCTTCTCTCGCTACCCCGTTGATGTTCACGACTTCACCAGAGTCACATTTATATGGTAGCCCTTTCGTCCCACCTGGTTACCAATATTTATCTAGAACCTTCTCTAGTGCATCCTCAAACCCATGGACTTAACCAATGTCATCGTCTGGTATTCTAACTGGTAAATCTATAGTGATTATTGAACGACTTGATCCTATATACACATCATCAGGGCAATATCAAGCTGGTCCATCTGGGTATATTCCATCCAGTACAATTTCAACTAGACTCCCTGCATTTAGAGAAAAATATTTTCCATATTATTATAATCCTCATGCTAGGGGGCAACCTATGGTCATCCACTTCGACAGTACATCGTCGTTATTCGGTCATCCTAATTTCGGAATGAATGTTTGTCAACGGCAGCCCACTCTGCCTATCCAACCACAAACAATTGTACACTCGTATCAACCGGTTCAACCTGTTGCACCCACATCAACTCCACTTTTTAATACATCTTTACCCCTATTACAGACTCAAACAGTTGTACCTCAATCGTCTCAGGTGGGTCCTTCCACCTAATACCCTCAAGTATTGGGCCCTTAGACTCCAACTCCTTCGACTGGTTTAGAACAACCACTTGTACCGGGAATCATTTTTTCACAAGTTGGATTACCATATTACGAGATGTCGCAGCCACAACCAGGTTATACCTATTCTCAAATAAATCCAAGCTAATCCTAGTTTGGGTTATAACATTGGTGGACATACCCCTTGGCATCCACAAGCGCAAATGCCACAACCTTCATTTCAATAAGTAATGTATCTAGGTCTTGGTCAACAGTATCCTCAAGTATTTGCCTATCAAAACAACCCCTATCTGGCTTACCAGCAACAGATTCCTTATGCTGGTGCTCAAAGGCATGTTGCCAAGAAATTCCATCAGACCTTGGCTATGCTCAACCCGACCTCAATCGACAGTTTCCCTTTGTTGCAACTTTAGAGTTACAAGATTTAAACCGGCTCACCAATGATCCAATCAACTATGCTCCTTGGTAGCCGGTGATACCTCATAAATTATCCTCAGATATTCCTAAGTTCAATGGAAACCCTAGGGAAGACCCGTCGACTCATGTTATGACTTATCATTTGTGGTGTTCATCTAACTCCATAAATGATGACTCTCTTCGACTATGTCTTTTCCAGCGTACGCTCACTGGTCTGACTACAAAATGGTACATTGAGTTACCAAGAGCTTCTTTTGATAATTTCACTGCCCTAGCTATTGTATTTTTTACTCACTTCTAGTTACCCATATGATATGAAACTGGAATGGAACTCTTGACTAATTTTAAACAAACTAATGCTACTCACATTTATGGTCATATTCATGAGTGGCGTCATCGTCGTAGAATGGTTAAGACATTTGTTCCTGATTAGCTCCTTCCTGAGTGGTTCATTAAGTCCCTATTACCATCTATAACTAAGGATGTGGCTAAGGGTGGTGTCATCACTAAATAGCAGGTCATTTCTCGTGCCCAATATTTAGACTTGATTTATACTCAGTCTAGCACGCTCTATGAGAAAATTCCTAATGTTCCGCAATCTAATTTTATTGTTTCTCCTCCATCAAAGGACTCTCATGCTGGAGACGATATGATTGGTACTGCAAGAACACATCAATCTATAGCATCTGATCCCATGCCTTCTTCCAAAATCCATGTCGTGTCATCTGACAAGGGCAAAAGTGACAAGCAACCTAGAAGTAATAAAAAAGTGAAATCAAAGAAAAAGAAAACTTCTACCCCGCAGGAAAGATCATCTGATCAATTGACTAGAAATCGGAAACCTCGTTACCCTTGCATAATCTATATTGAGGAACATTTTGTTCAGGACTATCCTCACCATGCTGAAGTCTCAAAAATGGTTAAGACCTCACATGTGTCATCTATTTTGACAGATCCATTTCCCAATCCAAACAAAAATTTGGTTGTTACGGATCCAGCTTCTAGTTCACAAGTGCTTATGTTTTCTGTCATGAAGCCATCAACTAATGCTTTGGTGTCAACGCGTAATAAATATTATGGTAGTCAGGCTATTGATCAACCTACTACCTCGACCACGAATTCGTCTACGGAATCGATACCACCACCTAGTATTCTTGAATTGACAATCAAGCCACCGAAGGGAGTCATTCATAAATCGACATTTAATCCTTGAGCCATAACTGCTCAAAATTATAATATAGTTGAATATTTGGCTCAATCCCCTTCACCTATGTCAGCGCTTGAGGTGCTACAAAATTGTCCCTCCCATAAACAGGCTTTATTGTCAGCAATTGGTGGAATTGATCCGACAGATTCTAATCTCGTAGTCTTTAATCATATGGGCTATGTGCCACAATTACCAGCATAATTGGCTTTCTCCATCCAAGTAAATGTTCTCAATCACCTTGTTCATCGTATTATTATTGATGAGGGAGCATCTACATGCATTATGTCTCTAAATTGTTGGAATTTTCTTGGCTCTCCGCGCCTATCTCAATCGCCAACGACGTTGAAAGCTTTCGACGGACATACATATAAGCCTTGTGGTATTATCAATAACCTTCATGTTGAACTAGGGGGAAAAACAATGAATGTTGAATTTGACGCCATTGATGGACCCCTTGACTACAATATTTTACTCGAAAGGCCATGGGTAGATGCTATGATTGCGATAGTTTCTACATATTTTAGCATGATCGCCTTTCAACATAAAGGTGTTATCGCAGCCATCAACCAGCTATCCTTCTTTGCCTCCAGTTCCTAGGTAACTGGAAGTGTTCTGTTAGTTCACGCACCCCAACTCGCACTTCAGAACATCGGTGTGGGACTCTTAAAGGATTCCACTCTCATGGGAACCTTTGCATTACCGCCGTCGGCGACGTCGGCAGAAATTTCAAGTATAAAGACTCGTTACATGATCTCTTCAACTCCATCTGGCTTAAGGAAGAGTATGGGTGATTCTGAAGTTGTTACGTTGGATGAGTTTCTTCCGCCCAACCCCATTGAGTTGGCACAGCAATCAATCTATCTGGCTTGGGCGGCGAATCCAAAATCATCGTCGCCGATCGTTTAGGTTGATCGTTCCTTAGATTATGGTACTCCATCTGATCCTTTTTCCTCAACTTTATTGATAGATGAGAATATTCTGGAAACCATGATGTCGGAAGGAGAACCATGGGAAGATCATCATCATCGTTCCCATCTTCCAAATTATGAAGAAGATAATATTAGTGAACTATATCACTCATCGATCAAAACATTCTTTTCAAATCCTTTTCCTGTTAATGCAATCGATTCCGAGCGAAATTTATCAAATATTTAACAAAACATTTCTATCGATATTTCGACCAAACCCGGTGTCGTAGAAAAAATTCATGTCGGTGTGTCTTGTTCTCCATCAGAACATGAAACATATCACTCTCGCTTTCGTGAATTTCGTGATGTATTTGCATGGTCTTACGAGGAAATTTCAGGCATAGATACTAGTATCGTTGAACACACTATTAATATGTACCCTGATGTCAAGCCGGTACATCAATTCCTTCGTCTTGTTGATCCGAAGAAGGCCGCTGCCATTAAAGCAGAAGTTGAAAAACTTTTGCGTGATGGCTACATTTAACCCGTTCCGCTAACTAAGTGGGTTTCCAACATCGTTCCTGTTCTGAAAAAACAAGGAACCATCAGATTTTCTGTCGATTATTGGGATGTCAATCTTGCTTGTCCAAAAGACAACTATCCTACTCCCTTTATCGACCAGAATATTGACGATTGTGCTAGATGCGAAATATTTTCGTTCATGGATGGATTTTCTGGCTACAATCAAATCAATATCCACCCAGAGGACCAATATAATAAAAATTCATCTGTCCCTAGGGCACATTCGCTTACCAGAAACTACCGTTTGGTTTAAAGAACGCTAGGGCAACTTTTCAAAGAGCGATGGATTTTGCTTTCAATGACATCAAGCACATTGTTCAACCCTATCTAGATGATTTACCTGCGCATTCACGAAATCATACTGATCATCCGATGCATTTGAGAGCTATCTTTTTACGCTGTCGACACTAAAAAATATGCCTCAATCCACATAAATGTGTGTTTTGTGTTGGTTTTGGTCGTTTGATAGGATTTGTCGTCTCAAAAAAAGGAATTCGAATAGACCCATTGACGGTCCAAGCTATTCTTGATTTTCCTGCGCCATCAAATTTGCTTCAGTTATAGAAACTTTAGGGAAAGGCTAAATTCCTAAGGAAGTTCATACCCAACTACGCCGAAATGGCTAAGGGATTTACTCGGCTCTTGAAAAAGGGGGATTCCTTTCCATTGGGACAAATTTGCGCAAGCTTCTTTTTATGTTGTCAAGGATACTCTTGTCTGGGTGTCATTAATGTATCCCCCCAATTATCAGAGTGATTATTTCTTATATATCGTCGCGGTTGATACGACCATTTCTATGGTATTGGTCCAAGTAGAAAAAGGGATAGAAAATCTTATATATTATTTGAGTCGTAATATCAATGATACAGAAGTAAAGTATTCGTACGTAGAAAAGCTTGCCTTTGTGTATGTTCAAGATGTCCAAATATTTCGCCACTATATCATGTTCTGGAAGACCATTTTCATTTCGGATTGCAACCCCATGACTTACATATTATCATGTCAATTTCTAGGGGGAAAGTATTCAAAATGGATTGTCATTTTTCAGGAATTTGATTTAGAATTCATCAAATCCAAGTCAAAGAAGTATTTAGTTTTGGTTGAGCTTCTTTGTGACCTTCCCTCTGATAGTACTAACACTACGTTGGAACCATCTATTCCTGATGAGTCTTTGTTTCTGATCAGATCATCTAATCCTTGGTATGGGTATTTTATCATTTATCTCCAAATCCAGACTTTTCGACCTGATACCTCTCACTCCGACCAGCGATGTATTCGATACCAAGCCAAATATTATCTGATCGTCGGCGATACACTTTATCGTCATGGTGTCGATACAATTTTAAGAAGGTGCCTCACTCATGAGGAGGCTGAAAAGGTTTTAAATGATTGTCATGATGGGGCTTGTGGTGGAAATTTATCTGGATAGGCTACTACACAGAAGATACTACTCGTTGGTTACTTTTGGCTTACCATATCTCATGACTGCATCCTCGCGGTCAAAAGTTGTAATGTGTGCCAGATATTTGATTGTAAAATATGCAAACCGCTAACGTCAATGCATCATGTTCTCTCTGTGGGACTATTTTTGAAATGGGGCATTGACTTCATGACCTATAACCTTCATTCGTCTAGGGGGCACGGTTATATTATTGTCACAATAGACTACTTTACCAAATGGGTCGAAGCGATGCCTACATTAAACAACACAGGACAAACAGCTGCATTGTTTTCTTTAATCATGTCATTTCATGGTATTTGGTCCCACAGGCTATAGTCACAGATCATGGTTCGCATTTTCGCAACCCTATGATGAATGAATTGACTGCCAAATTAGGATTTTCACATGATAGTTCTACTCCTTATTATCCACAATCAAATGGACACATGATAGTTCTACTCCTTAGTAATCCACTTTACATTTCATCGCAAATGTATGAATCTTTGGAACCATTTGTTGGGTATGCTAATGGTGCTAGTCGTAGTACGCAGAATCTATCCTCTACAGTGTGGGTCATTTTCACTTTGAACAGCGAGTTAGTGAGTTTTCAAGGAATTTGTATCGGTCGACCTACAAACAATATCACTGAGTATAGCGCGTTGATCAAAGTTCTTTCTAATGCCATTTCATTTGGTATTAACCACATCATCATAAGGCTAGACTCACAACTTTTGGTATTACAACTTATTAGTGTTTATATTGTTAGAAATCCAACACTGCATCATATGTTCCTAAGAGTTATACTTTTGGAAAGACACTTTGATTTTATTCAATATCAACACATTTCCAGAAATTTGAACATATTAACTAATTCTTTAGTGAATTATGTTATAAACAGACATTTTCAACACATGTAAAGATACATTCACATAATTGAATAGGATTGCGCAATAAACATAGGAAATCGCTGAAATCAAATAGATAGATAGTTATAGGTTTTTACAAAAATTTGTGCCCAAAAAACATTGGTCATCTGACCTCAAAATGTATGCAAAATGTCAAAAGTAAACTAGTGATGCTCATGATAACATGCTATCCATATATTAATCCTACGCAGTAACCGCATCCAGCGGTTAGGAACGCCAATAGTGTGGCGCTGCAGTCGCATGGGTAACTCTTCGATCCAGAAATATAGAATCTCGAAGGTCAACCCCTCTATGTGTTGTCAAAGCTCAGCAAGAGTCTCAGCCATGTCTAAATCCTGAAGGACTGCTCTCCCGACAGCCCTCTCTACTGGCTCATCCACTCCATGTTGTGGATCTCCCACTTGTTGAACTCAACCCACATCTGCATTACATTAAAACTTTAGTTTAGTCTTGGGAAAACATCAAAATACAAAAACATGTATAAACCTTAGAAAAATCAAAAAACGTGGTCAAAACATTCTTACCAATTGCACCCCACTGAGCGCCTTCTGGTAAAGATAAGTCTGGATCTCCTCGGAAATCGATGCCTGCATATCCATACTCATCGATGGTGATAATCTATCACCTGAACCAGGAAAAGAATGTAGTTGAGAATACGATGAACAATTGGCCTGCATGTCTAGCCATCAATTCTACCCATCTCTGCATCCTCGGATCTCTAGGGTTAGATACTGTAGAAATTTATAAATGCAATAATGTATTTCCAAATTCTCCTGGTCTAACAAATTAATCTTATGTTAAACACATAATCCTTCCACTTAATTCTTTGCGGAAATTAAATCGCCAATTGCAAATCACATATGAAGCAAAATCAATCGCACATAACAAGATGTTTTACCGGGAAAGCTTAACGCTAAAAACCCCAACTATAATATATTATGTATATCAATGGAACATGTAACAATATCATACAAAGCTCGACTCATAGAGCTCTCAGTATAATATACAATCGTCACACACTGTCATGCAGAAATTTGCATATCTATGCACCAATTTCTTGCCTCCTGATAGCCTACCTCCACTGCGCAATCCATGCTCAAGAAGACCCCTGAATGAATTCGACCTTACCTTGCCTTGACTGTGCAATACTCATAGGCATCTCCAATGTGTGTGTATATGCATTGAATGCATCACTATAGTCACAACTAATAGTCCATCTCACCCTTTCTCCTATCTCTCCACTAGGTCTCCACTAGATCTGACATGCAAGTAGTTAACTTTTGTATTTCTTCAGTTGCAAGTAAGAAAATATTTGTGAATTAATTAACTAATTAATTCACTCATCTATCACTAGTGTATGTTCAGTTACAAGTATCACAATTGAGTTTAACTCATTGAACTGAGTTAAAATAAATAACAACTCACATAAAAACTCTTCCAACTCTGTTACAACTTGCCACTATCAGTTATAATGAAGTCCTCCATGCATGAGTCACCAACCACCCTAGGAATTTCATAATTCCTTCAGCCCACTGATGTGCCACATATGTTCACTGAAATAAAGTGCTCCAAGAGAATAAGTTACTATTTATTGTCTGATTATTATTAAGGGCTAATATAATCGACATGCATTCTAATTTTAGACAGGAGATCTATAAATAGACTTCACCTATACATCTAAAAATAGAAACTCATATAAAAATAGATTTTTCTCAACTATCTAGAATCAACCTCCTGCTAATTTAGATTTTTTCCATCATGTCTATTTTTAGACATACACCTAAAAATAGCCTGTGTGGGCCCCACCTAGTGTAAGTGTTGATTTTTCACTAGGATCAAGGATGATGTTTTCGGATGCCACTTTCATTGTTTCTTGTTGAAATATTCAACACACCCAGTGTCACATGCTGAGGCTACATCAGTGGAATCCGCTCTAAGGCAAAAGAAATGAGGATCGAACAATAGTTGAAGTTTTTCTTCCTTCCTCCCTTTGCCTTGCTTAGTTGTTCTTTAATTTGAGAGAGTGCAGCTTCAGCCCAATTGAAAATTGTTGGTTCCATGCACTCTAACGCATACTTCATATAAGATATGTTCGCTACATGTAGTGTAGCGGTACCATCAAGCTTTGCGATCGTGAATAAGATGGTTCTCAATGGAAAATCACAAACGTCACGAATGTTTATTTTCCCATCCTTGCTAGGCTCTTCCCCTGGATAGAAATACTGCAAAATATAGTCTCTCACTGTCTCTCCTCTGAAAGAAGACCCTAAGAGAGAAATGGGTAGGCCTCTCCTCGACAAGCCTATCAGAAAATAGATGTCCTCCACTGAAATTGGGACCACTTTGTCCCTAATGTTAAATGCCTCAATTTCTAGATCCCATGCTCGAACAAGGAACTCCAATAGTTCCATTTGTTGCCTCATACCTGATAGGCAGAAGTACTTTAATAACCCACAATCCCTGAGGACTCTTACAGTACTCAGATCATTAAGGGTAATCATGTTTTGTTCTTCATGCTCTCTTTTTTTCCAGGTAATTGTCATTCTAGTCTGATGCATCCCTAAAACATAACCATAAGATTCATTAGGCCCCTTTTCATGCAAAAAAATTAGGAAAAATTTGGGTACAATGCAAGAATAAAAAATGTGAATTGCGCCCAACGCAGTATTGGTCAACATACAATGTGTTGCATATGCACCTGAGCTTCACTTTGAGTGCATTCCAATGCAATTTTCGATGCCCAAGGGTGGGTTTCCCTCTTTTGAAAATGAACTTACCCTAAGGGGCCCAAATTCCTAAAAAATTGCAATGAACTGGAATAAAACGACTACTAGAAGAAAGAGGAGGTTTATGGCACCAACCTGGATCAAACAGCGAGGAAAACCGTCCACAGAATCGATTGCAATATACAGCTGAAGTTCGGGGGAAAAAACAGGTTCAGAGCTCCAAAATGCAAATGGTAACTTTCAAATGGTAAAAATGAATAGTAAAACTCTTTTAATTAGTCATGTGATTATTTGCAAATCATATTTATTGTTGTAACTATGGTTTTATTCAATTTTTATCATGAAAAATGTATTTTTAATCCATTTTATGTTGTTCTGAATAGATTTGCAACTGATGAGTTGCTTAGTCGTGCACATTTATTCCAAGAATGAATTGACCACAAAGCATAATTTTATCCTTATTTTTCGAGCTTCGATAAAACGAAAAAGGACTTGAAGCGCACTTTATCTCTTTTTCGAGCTTCGATAACAGCGAAAAAGGAACCCTTAGATTCTTCTTTTGGCTCTTTTCAAACTTCGATAATGTGAAAATATTGTTGAGCACTTGTATTTTCGAGCTCGTAAAAGTAAATGAATTGATATCTACTCAGTATAATTTTAACCCTTTTCCAGACTGAGATAGATTATTTACGAAAAAGGAAAACCTTAGTCGAACATGGCTAGGAGGTTCTCTCATATATTATTTTACACTTTTTCGGATCTGAGTGACGACTTTACGAAAAAATAATTACGGAGTTTTCTTTTGTCCTCTTTTTCAAACTCTCTAAATATGAAAAAGGATCGGGCTATCACTGTCGTTAGGCTCGTTAAAACATAAAATAGCGACAGGCTTGTTGATCATGGAAAGAATCGAGTTTCATTCATCGCTAGAATCGTTAAATTATTAAATAGCGATACATTATTCACCCGAAGGGTTGAATTATAGATCAAGCATATGTTATCCTCCTCAAGATTTAAAAAAATAAAGAGGTATTAGTCGAAAAATGACTAGGGAATATTTGGGAAAGTGAACAGAACTTTTATGATAACAGGTCGCTCTTGAACATGACACTTCACTCCATCATCGTGATTGTTTAGGTTGGGTAATATTCTTGACGGTTCATTCATACATATGGTTCATCATACCTTCACTTCGGTTTTGGGTCAATGCTTCCAACTCATCTCAGTGTCACCAATATGTTCAAGAGAAGTCATCCAGTGAATACTCATCCTTCTGTAATACTCATAAATCGTCATTCTCATGACAGTCATCCCTGAATATTGTTATATCAAGTCACATTTTGGCTCTGAAATCAGTAACTCTCGCTTCACGATAAAGTGGCCTCCTGTGAACGTCAAATCATCATCTAGGAAGCTTACTTAGAAACATCATCTTCCAGTACTATGAGGCTTGTTACAACATCAACAAGATCCTCGCTTCCAAACTTTTGACCGAAATATTTTTTTTGGCATTCAACATCAAATAATCTATTCACGCCTTACGAAATGTACTACAGTACCTTGAGAGCCATTAACATCAATGGTGGTTCTCTCGCATTTGTTAACAACTCACATCATTGGTTGGTAATCAAACGATGTTTTACCATGTTCGACTACAAATCATATATACGCATGGCTAGGCTTGTACCCAAACAATCTAGTGAATGAGATAAGAATACCCCAGATCTAGTTTCAGCCATCTGGGCTACGTTTTTAGGATTTTTGTACACATCATCTGTACGGTGACCTTACATACATATCATCATCCGAACATGGGCCTATATCTGTAGGCATCTGTATTGAGAAAAATTCCAATGTAAACAACTTTCTGCACTATGTACATGTTATTGGATAGTTTATGTGCTGAGCATGGGAATGCCTCCCTCAGCAATTCGTGCTCAAGATGAAAATATCATGATGTAATGTATTGTAAGATTTATGCAGGTCGCCACTTCGCTTCAGTTCCATCCCATCACGTCGTAAAGCATCTCATTCAAAAAATATTGTTATTATCCTGACTTCATGCTTTAGGGGCAGCTGTTATAGGTAAATTTCGGCATCATCCCCCATGACCTGCTAAAACTGGACATCATCCCCAAGACCAATGAAATAGGTTCTATCATCCCCTATCATTTCAATTGCTACATGCCCTAAGACAAGAACAAATCATCTATGACTTCTATTGCAAGATTTTCAAGGTTTGAAGTATATGTTATATCACTTATGAGCTCACCAATGTTACCTCTCAAGGGACTAATTGCATTGAATATGCAACTCCCTCCATTCAAGGGTGCACTGCAATGCACTTCCCGACATTCAAGAGTGCGTTGGTCAAATGTGAGCGAAATTCTCACTGTTCCAGAATCTCCACATGTCTAGTGCCTTCTAGAAGATTCCATATGTGTCAAACTTCGAATCCATGTGTCCATCTAACACCTCTGAACTTGGGAACATGTCTTTCCTATTATTAGAAATTCATTGATTGAGAAACTACCATCAATTTCCCTATAAATTGAGCACATATCCTAGTGCTAGGGAAGGAAGAATTTTGGTAAAGAAATGTTGTTGGATTCTCAATTGGGAGAGTCATAGAAGTGATATGCTATTGGTGAGATGTTGATTGTGATGAGGTTGGGATGATGTTGGAGCTGGTGACATCAAATCGATCATTGGCTATAACCTCCCCCTTCTACTCTTTAATAAAGATTGTTGTTCATTTTCCCATATATATATATATATATATATATATATATATATATATATATATATATATATATATATATATATATATATATATATATGTTTATGTTTCTATTTCTCATGTGATGGAATCTTAACTGATATATATGTTTCATGTTCAATGGATTTAACTGATCAAGATAAATAGGCATTTGTATATTGCAATCTCTTTGATGTTTAGTGTTTATACTTGCAGGAACTAATTGGTGATCTAAGTTGGATTGGAAGCTATAGAAAAACCCACAGAAGGAGAATAGGAAGTGCTTGGATCAAAAGTAGGTCCTTCTATATTTCTGTGTGTTTGTTTACTCTTAGAGAAAGTGACTGCAAAGCTTTAATCTGTTGTTATAAATACATATCACCACATTTAGGGAATTTGATTTATTCGTAGATCATAATTCTTCATAACAATACCATGGGATTGATGTCTTGTCACGAATATGCTCAAATATTTCACTGGTACAAAAACAAAGATTTGATTTGACAATGGAGACATTGTGAACTGGGTTTTGCGGTCTCTGATAACAATGGTGCAGATTGATGTGAGGTAGTTATTATGAAGAAGAAAAAGCATGGAGAATAATCATCCTAAAATGGGAGGAGGAGATCTGAGTCACTAGAGCCCGATGGTCGTCATTAGCACTAAAACCTTATATGTTGAAGTCTTTGAGGTTTAAGGGAAAATTTTGGTTCAGTATGTTCTCTAGGATGTCATCCAAATAAATTGTTTCAATTGAGGAAGAAGTTGCTCATGTGTATCTTAATGTCTATGACCTCACACCAATGAATGGATATGTTTATTGTGTCGAGCTTAGGGTTGATTAAATATCAAGAAATATTATTAGCATACACTTTTAACTCTTTGTATCAGATGACAGCACAAAGAAAAATTCAGAACCGAATTAGTTTAAGGTTGAGGCTGCAACATACCTGTTGTCGATTGAAGAAGATGTTGGAGTAAGAATGTGAAATAGAGGATTCAGGAATGGCTCTTTCGTAGACTGCAGTTCTTATCTGATAGATAGGATGAAAACAAGAAATCCTGGAAAAATATTAGTCACTGTTGAGCCTAATGCTTCCATTATGATTGTTGGGATGGAATTGGTAGTGGAAAATTGAAACTAAACAACCTCCATGCCCTAGGCTCTATCTCTCTTACTAGTTACCATTACTCTTCATCAATGCTGAAACAACCTCTGAAAGCAACCTGACTCCAAAGTCACCAATGGCATAAGGCGTTACCGTGTACCCTAGTCAGAGTTTATGCAATATACGTGTAACGTAGTGAGTCGGTGACTAGTCATTGGTAACAAGTAAAACTTCACTAAATTGGTAATGTTAAATTGTTTTAAATAAAATTGGATTATTAAAAATGTTTGCCCGCTGACAACCCTTCTTATAACATTTCATAATATTATTCAAATTTTTTTAAACCTGTAAAACTCAAATTTTAAATTTTTTTTTTTACTAGCAAATTTTGCCGACTACTTCTCTGACGTGTTAGAGGCCTTTTGAAGGGCTCTCACGTGTTCAATTTTGAACACTGTTCATAAATGAAAGGGCCTTTGTTGGCTTGAAAGTGTTTGGGTAATGCGTTAATTGTGATATAATCTTACATTTTATTTTATTTTTATTTTTAGGCCGATAGGCCTTTCTTTTGAATCACTTCATCTCAGAAATTTTTCAACCTTTTTCTTCTAACACTGAAATGTGTGCACAAAAAACCACATTTATTATGCATGATACATGTCCACCACAATTCCCTGCTGTTGTAGCAAATTCACTTTGTGTGGATGGTTGAATGTACGAAATCCACTTCGTGTGGGCGGTTGAATTCACGTCCTCCTAGCTTTTCCAGCAACCCAGAACAGTCTTGATCTTTGAGCATTTTTATCTAGCACATTTTCCTGCACCGACATCTAGGGTCGTGATCAAGTGGGTTGGGTTCGTGATGACCATCTAGGTGCAAGCCATTGCCGAGAACAATTACACCTTCTCTAACTATTCTATGGCACTTAAATCAATTCTTGACCTAAACCAGGTTCATTTGAATAACCTCAACATCCTAAGGATGTCGGGAAGGGCTTCGATCTTACAATGAAGAGCTTCGTGATAAAATATTACAAGCAACGTCATGCATTCCAAGACATGCTAATACCCTATCAGAAGGTTTTCGATTGTTTAAAGTTTTTCCATGACAAATTTGAGGTAGGTATGATTGATTTGTTGTTGGAATCACACTATAAGGTAGGTATGATTGATTTTTCGCAATAATCTCACTATAAATTGCTTACTTTTATTGCTTCCAATAAATATTTAAGCTAAGTTGATAATTAATTATGGCTACCCATTTGAAGACCATGAAGTCCCCAAAGGGGGGTGGTTTGATATCTGGATACATATTTGAAGCCTAATTTATTTTAGTTAAAGGATTGAAAGCTAAAAATCATTATGGGAGTTGTTTTTTTCTCATGGGAAAATTTTGCGATCTTTAATTGGGGAAAACTGTTGATTAATTAGGGAAAATTGTTGAAAATGGAATACCCATGAGTGGTTTTTAAAGGGAAACAGATTAAATATCTGCAGATCCATGTGATGACCGATTTATAGGACATTGATATCCAAAATCCCATTTGAAACTTGATTCATTTTCAAGGGGCAGAAGAATAGGCCACCCAAAAACATTGGAACATTGATTTATTTATTTATTTTGAAGCATTTGAAGGGTTTTGAGAAGGAGGCGCATCTGCAGTCTATTGGTATTAAATTGGGATTTGCATTTATCTTGTAAGGTTATTAAAGTTGTTGAATTTGGCTGCAGAGACAAGCTCCGTTGGTATCTTGTGGTTCAACACCATCCTTGTGTATTGGGTGTCCAATTCAACAGTAGAGATATGGGATCGGAGTAACTTGTTAAAAGGAGCAATATGTGTACTCAATTGAATAGCAGACCATTGATAGAGGAGTCCCTGAACACACGTTATATAGATGGCATAAGAGAAGCCCTTGGACAGATTCACTTCAATTTGTTCATAATGGATCCATGCTTTTTAGACCACCAAAGTTCCAATAGTGTATACAAGAGAAGGTTTCTTGAAGATGTCAGGTTATTCCACAAATTAATTGATTGGTAAAAATGTTAGGTTTCTTCAAGGACCCGATACCGGTAGGAGAACTATTTTGAAAATCCGAGAATCTATTAGAGAAGAGAAATCATGCCACGTTAGTATTTTGAATTATAAAAAGACTGGCACATCCTTTTGGGACCTTTTTCCATTTGGCTCCGGCGTTTTGGAGTGAAAATCCTTATGTTAAATTTTTTTTGATCTGTAAATGTTCTTTTTTGAAACTATTCATATTATCATCTAAATATTACATGGTTGAATTTTTTTTTAAATAACAACAAATTGTGCGCCAAGTTTTTTTGTAATTATATTTACAAATTAAATAAAATGTTCTAAATGCATACAAGACATATGGATATTTTTTATTTGTTTGATAGTTCTCATGTGTTTGCAGACCTTATGAGTATGCATTCAGCAGTGAACTCAGCGAGCTCTGTTCTTGGAAAATGATTTTCCCAAATTTTCTATTCCTTATATCTATATTTCCACATTTAAAAGTAATTGTTGGTAAATTATATGTTTATAATAAATTATAATTTTTATAATTTTTACTTTTACCGAGATATCCAATATAGAGAAATGTTAAACAACACTATTGGCCAAAAGAATAGAAGTATTATATTTAATTTAATTACTAATACCAAAACAGGTAAACCAATGGGTAAAATCACATAATTGTTTATATGTAACAACATGTTTTGTATATTCACAATAGTAGTAATGATCTAAAAGTACAAATACAGATTGGCAATGTTGATTGACAGTATGGAAACTCTTCGGTCTGCAAGTCTATCACTACAACTCTGTAAACATTGAATCTCTGCCATATTCCATAACTTAAGTGCCTATCAACAATGTATTCAATAGGAATAACAAGAGAATTAATAATGGAGAGAACAAATAATAGCTTAACTTCCACCAAGCAGGAATGTACAAAATCTGAAATGAGTGAGCTGAAGTAACAAAATTCTTGGACACGACTTAGCGAAATATCAATAAATTATAATTAACACAACAATTTAGTGTACACATAGTACTACAAATATTAGTATGGAGAACACCATATTGGATTATGAAATTTCCACTGCCAAACAAATTATATGTTTTACTAAATAAGGTGAATGATTACAGAGCTTTTTGTCTGAGACTTACAATGGATACTTTCTAGAAAGTACATCTAGTTACTATGAGTTTAAAAGCTAGGATCAAGAGACACAGCATCTTGGCTTCTAAAAACTCCACTGCCAAGAAAAGAAAAGCCTCAAAACTACACAAATAAAGGGAGCACCCACATATGCGTTCCTCAATGCAGGTCTGCGGTGACTTTTCCAATCATGCTTATAACATATATTACCTTTAACATCACTTGCTATGTTTTTAAAATATATATATTATATTTAATAATGAAGTGAATTAACAGACGTGCAGTATCGGTTGGTCAACCAATGGGTAAAGTGTTTTTAAATTTGTTTATATGATTTTTGGGAATTCAATGAATTAACATATTAAATTTTTGGTCATCAACAGTATTAGAGAGATTTCCTGTATCGAAGTATATTCATAAAGATGCAAGTGCCAATGATTCCATTAGCGGATCACAAATTTCTATTATTTTTTCAAACGCATCCAATTAAATGATTTAACCATAAAAAAAAAGTGTGTCACTTTGAAATGTTGATATACATTATGTACATTTAGATAAATGATTTTACAAATTAAAATGTTTTTTAACTTGGAATTTTCAAAGATATTATGTTTATCTCGATAAATTTAATATTTTGATATAATTTTTGTGTATTTAGGTTAATGAGAGATCTTTGGTTTTCCCTATATTTTGTTTAAATTTTTATTTGAATAATATGTTTCAAGTTTTTTTAAAATATTTAAGGGTTTTGGATATATTTATGTATTAAAAAGTGTATATTAATAAATAAAAAAGTCAAATTATCAAATAATTATACAACTCCAAAATAAATTTCTTAATATTGAATATTATGCATAGAATTTAGAGTGGGTGATTTAGAATACCAAATTTTTGAGTCATTTCAACTATTTCATTTTAAAAATACATATATATAACACTCATTGATTTTAAATTTAACCCACTATAATTGATATTAAGTCATTTCAACTATTTCATTTATGAAAAATATAAAACTCATTGATTATAAATTTAACCCATTCTAATTTATATTTAGCCTCAACATGGAACTTCATCAATTCTTCATTGTTTGTTTGAATGAGTATTTTCCCATATTGTATATATGTAACCTTTAAACACTTAAGATTTTTAAATTTAGACTTCACATTTATTTAGTTTCAAAAATATCAATACGATGGGTGAATTATATAATGAAATTGATTATACATATTGGTGTTCATTCATTTCAAATCTTTATCATATCTAATCCCATCATAAAATATGTATAGTCTTACAATACATGGAAAAATTATATCCTCGAGAGGATAGGCAAAAATCTTCTCCATTACATTTAAAAAACCAAAAAACATTTCTTCCTTGAAACCTATCATATATGAAGATATTCCATGAAAAAAATCTTTAAAGTGGATTGTGAAAATGAAAAAAAAAAAAAAAAGTAATAGAAGAGATCAAGAACTTAGAAGTGGAAATCATTTGATCCACTTCTTCATCCATAAATTTTGAAATGCAAAAAAACCCTAAATGCATTTCCATGGCTTCTTTTGGGTGGGCATTGGTCTTCTTTTTATTTATGTGAGAACTTGATTGAGTGAAATAAGCCATTTTAAAGGATTTCAGAGCTTCTTTGATGTCGTGAAGCAAGGGCTGAAGAAAAACATTCTAAAAATACACCATATTTTCAGAATCAATAACTAATTATGAATCTCCCATAACTTGTGTATTCTTCAAATGTTTCTAAGTAGCAACAATAAAAATGTATCTAAAGCAATAAACCCTTCCCTCTTGTTTTATCCTAGCCTTGGGGAGTACATTACTTGAAAGATGTGATTATGTGATAAATACATAAAATAACACTCACTCATCATCAAAATATCTCCATAGAATCCCCATATCATTTTGAGGTTGAACCTAAAGTCTATTTGTTTTGGACTTTGAAGTTATCATATACTCCAAATATAGATTTGATATAAGGCGAGTAATGTTATCTACATGAATGTCCTATTAGCGAAAGAAACTAGAATATTTTTCCCACCAAATAGTGTTTATCAGGATGTAGGGAAGAGCTTTGATTGGACTTTTAGTACTATCCTCTTTCTAGGCCTTTAAAGTTTCCTCCAAAGTAGATCGATTCCAAGAAGATTTTGTATTTGGGGTGGTGAGGTCCTTGATGCATACCTACACTATATAAGGAAAAGTAATAAAATTTGATAAATATTTTCTTCTAAAACCATGCTCAAATTACATCTACTTAGGCCCCCTAGACCCTCTTTAAACCGATGTGTGTCCCATGTAATAAAATTATTATTTCAAACCAACCAAAGGGTGATTTTTCATTTATAAGTTTCTAGATTACACTCCACCACAATATTTTCCGTATGAATGTAGCCTCAATAAATGAAACATGACCCAATTTTGTAGTAAAATCCATTTTCATAAGAATTTTTTTTTACCATATTAGCTTATTTTCTATATATTCGTTTAATAAGAAGAAATTTTAGGCAAAGACACTAATAATTTAGGCAGGCACACTAAATAAGGTTGCATTCAATTTAATTATGATTTAAATTAAGTTACATTAAATTATGAATCTGAGTAGGAATTTATCTTCTAATTCTATTTGAAATAAGGTGACATGAAAGAAATTATTACTCTATGAATGCAATGGAAATATTAATCTAAGGAAGCAGATAAATTATTATCATATGAAAGCATTGAAATATAACCTAGGAAAGTAAATAAATTTATTCTAAGAAAACATGTAAATCTAATCTACAAATACATATAAGTTTAATCTACGAAAGCATATAAATATGTTCTAAGAAAGCATGGAAATTTAATCCACGAAAGCATATAAGTCTATTCTAATCAATCTTGGAAATTTAATCTACGAAAGGATATAAATTTAGTCTATGAAATCATGGGAATTTATCATCATGAAAGCATGCAAACTTATTCTATAAAAACTTGTAAATCTTGATCTAGAAAAGCATGTAAATGAGCATGGAATGAAATCTTATTTTAAATAATTATTTCACAAATCTAAATTATTCAATGCAGAAATAGAATCGATCTAAATGTAATTCTTTTTTAGTTTTTCAAGCACTTGTTTATGATATGTAAAGAAAGAGAGAAATTAATCAAAAAATGAAGCTCATAAATTAGTGTTGAAAAAAAACATAGTGCTTGCTATAAACACACGGCATCAAAAAATATATTGCAAGATGAAATAATTAAATAGTGAGACAATTAGAAAGTTATACTATAAAACAATCTCGTACGTCTACAATGGGGTCCTCCATGTGATCACATCAGCCTTTAGGAAAACACGGGAACCTACTCTAAGTGATCTCAATTACACATGAATGTGTATGAATGTGCATGAATGTGTAGTGTAGGAAAAATATTAACAATATAAGATTATATTAAAGAAAATAAGTCATACATTAGTTCAAAACTCAAAGTCTCTATGTGTCCCTTACCCTTTCCATTGAGATCAATATATAGTGTTTTTGGAATAGCAATGTTTAGAATTAAAATGTTATAGATCAGAAATATGGTGACTAACTATTCTACTACTTATTTTCATATTCAAATTATTATGCCTAGCTTGTGACTCAGTGAGTTCATATGAACATGTAACCTATTGACGTGATATTCTTCAGCATTCTTTGATCCCACAAAGATATCACGCTCATGTGATGAAAGTTATTCTACCATATAACAATCCATATATATTTTGTCTCCGCGATATGCCAAGTGATGATTTAACTATCTTTGACTTTGCCATAAAACCATATAGAACACCTAAAATGAGGAAAAGGTAATTTGTGCCTCTTGTTTCCTCTTAGTAGATATTGCCCATTCTAGAAAATCAATATTTCTTCACAATGGTTTTAAATTTTTCATTGGTAAAATAAGTGGTAGATTATATCTTAGTCAACTTTCATCATCTCAATATTTCAATTATTATTTTAATGTGTATTACTAACTTAAGACAAACATGCTAAACAACCTAAACCTAATACAACAATTATTATTTTAAATCATAGTAAAAATTTTCCAATTTAACAATCCTATCGGCCTCTCTTTGCACTTTTTGGGGCAATCGCTAGTATTATTCCTTGTCGTAGGCATGTTTGGGACTATAGTAATCGAAATGGTGGTGTTAGTATTAGTCACTGCGACAAGTAACCTAAGTTTTTAGAGGCTCGGATTGTTGCAACCTATGAAATTTATGGATTAATTTTTTAAGGTCGATAACATTATTCTCCGTCTTATTTTGCCTCTTCTCGAGGCTGGAAGGCCATAAGCACGGATAATATGTTATATATTTCGTTCATATTTGTAGACTACAAACTAATGATAACATTAGTTCCTCAGTATTAAATGTTATGTGGTTATTTCAGGCAAGTATGCATATATACAGGTGAATTGTGGCTTGCATACGACCACTGCGTTGTTGGGACAATGGGTGTGATGCCATCCTCAAGTTGTCAAGTCTATCCACATGCAAAGTCTAT
The DNA here is from genome assembly GCA_034641835.2 of Pinus albicaulis. Taxonomy (NCBI): domain Eukaryota; kingdom Viridiplantae; phylum Streptophyta; class Pinopsida; order Pinales; family Pinaceae; genus Pinus; species Pinus albicaulis. The sequence continues at coordinate 1,120,170,092 of CM076578.1, read as the reverse complement.
CTAGTCAACAAGCAAGATTCAATAGGCACATTTTTTCCACTTGTGAATGCATGTTGTTGTGGTGTCTTTTGTGGCGTCTAAGGAATGGAAGTTGGCAAGAATAAGAGGACATTGCTATCATCTATGTTGGTTGGGCTCTAGATATCTCCGTCTTTATATAAGGTCAAACGAGAGCTTAGCACTGGAAGAGATGTCAGCTCAAATCCTTTTGTGCTCTGCAGGCTCTGCAAATACTTATGGATCAACTAAAGCACCTGGACATTTGCTTCATCAACAATATAATATAAAGAATAATCTACTAAACCAACAGGATCAACAAAATCAATTGATGCACGTGTCCTTGCCTATGCCTTTGCATATAGATCTAGATCAACAACAGGTGGTCTGGGTGTTGGGGGTTGACCTATAGTGTTCACCTTACATACCTAGCTTACTTACTTGAACTTAGTTAGACCAGGGCTTCCAAAACACTTGCTTGAGATATATTTTTTAGAAGGGGTAGGCTAAACCTGGTTATATACTAGTTATGAATTAAGATGATTTTTATAATAGAGGAGATATTCAAGTCTCAGTAGATGTATCTCAGAAAATTTCGAAAGCCAATGGAGGCAGTTGCAAGTAAGATGTGAGCAGAGCCAATTTGAAAGCCCATTGAACTTGAATCATTAATTGTGTCAGGTGATTACCTAGTCGCAAATGAGCTTTAACTAATCTGTACCACTTCTTTTGTTCTGTCCTTGCACGCCAACCCTATGAAAGATGACTTATGTATTATATGTGAATCACAACTTGCAGTAAATGTCTTTTTTATTTAGACACGAGACTAAATAAACATAATTTCTTCGATGTTTGGTTTAGGTTGCAACTTTGCAACACTTTGAGCTCGAATAAATGCACAAATAGTTTCCCAATTAGGATAAGCAAATAGATTTTTTCAAGCATAAATTTATATGCAATTAGGTTCCTTTAAGATGTTTTGTCATTCCACATGAACAATTTTAAATGTAGCACTTTCAATATTAATTTTTTTTGTTGTTCAATTGCAGTCTATTCTAGTAAATAGAGGCGTATATGATATTCTATCCTTGTAGCTATTGTAATTTACAACATTCCAAACCTATTACGAACACATAAATTGTTCCATTGTAACGTAATATTAATCTCAAACTTCCATATTTTATAAGTGCGGGAGATTTATATCTTGAAAACACTACGTCCGCTTCGTGGCTTGAAATTTTCTTATAACCATCTAGACTACAACAAATTATTCCCGAATCTGAAATCCCTTCCTCGAGTTTTCTTTTGGGATTATATGCTTTTTCCATTTCCCTCCTTATCACTAAGATATGATTTGTCAATCTGATTGAATTTCCTCTAACTTTCCAACCATTCCAATCTCTATAAATACCAAATTCTATTGATCCTTTTTTTTAAGGTGATCCTTCTATTTATCCTCTCCATTTCTTTATTTTCCTCATTTGAATTGCAATGCATCGTTAATGGAGGACTTCCTCACTCGTGTCATGAAAATTCATTATACCTTCGTTTACTATGTTTATTAGCAAAGGTCATGCATGTACGAAGTTAATTACATGAACTAAAAAACGATTTATTTTCGAGGCCTAGAAAAAAATCATACCAATAAACACTTTGGTCCAATGAATTCACACCAAAGTAAATGGTCATTAAACATTAAATTTAGTAATATTAACAAAATAAAATATAAACTTTGTAGCAAGAAAACACAACCCCTGCACTCGCTTAGATACATCCAATATGAGTCACAAAATTATTCATTGAACACGTTTAAGCTAAAATATAGTGCTCACGCAAACAGTCCATGGGAAAACAATATGTGTTTTAATATGCTTTTTATAGTTAAGTTGGCAAATTAATATTCATATCATCATTATGAAAAAATTAGTTGAAATATAAACAATAACATAGTAATAAATTATAGCCTCCTCTGTACTTTAATATTACAAATTATTCCCATGGCTAAACACTTACATACATGTTAATCATTGAACATGTGGAATTGAACCACATGCTTTAGGTCATCATACTTTTAGCTTATTCAGTTCTTCAATCTGGGAGCTCAAGCTATTGTTTTGAATTACATCATCCACATTGAGTGCAAACAATAAATATTCTATTATCTTTATGACAAATGTAGAGATTAGGATCACTCTAGCAATGAGGAAATCCATAGTTGAAAAAAAATATGGATCCTCGCTTCAGTCCATATAAAAAATTATTAAGTTGGTAAGATGAATGCATTGGAACATCTTGAATAAAGGCTTGGATCCAGTCCGTATAATTAGAGTGTTATGCCTTAATTGTTGCAGGTTTTTTGAATGAACAGGGCTTCCATTCCTGATAGATGAATGTTGATTCAAAATTATGCAGTTACTCTTTCTACTAGTAAGGTAATCTCTCATTTTGTATTTTTACAATCTTATATGGAAGTTGGACTTGTACTCTATATTTGAGTGTTGGTTTGGAAATAATAATAGTCTAAGGATACCCATCCATGTACAGCCTTGGATTTGGTCCCCTTGTTGTCATTGTTCAGGCCACCGCAAACAAAACATCCAAAACTCCCAAGTTGTGGTCTTGGTTGGCTAATCACGCATGCTTCTCCACTTTAAATATAATGAGAACTTACCACTACACTTCCTTTTTTGCTTCTATTTCTACATGCACTATATTGTGAACTCGTAGTAGTATCAACAAGAGTTGATCTGGAACTCTATCCAGTCCCAATAGATTCATTTGAAGAAACATCAATACTAGTAAGGGAACAACTGTGGTAGTCTTTCTCTTAAACTCATGTCCATATTTTCTAGCCTCTTTTTGGAAGTATGGTCATAAGGTATGACCCTGGGCTATTCAAACATAGAATCTGTGCAAATATCATATCTTGTGCCCCTACTCAGTTGAGTTTCCTGTTCCAAAGGGATTCAATCTGATCTTGTAATGTGTTATCAAACCAGCTCCAAAAATAGAATAAAAAAGAGATCAATGCCTTAGAAATCAAACACTTTGAGGGGGAAACCTCCAATACATCACATAAATGAACAATTATTCGATGATACAAATGACTAAAACCTCCTTATATATATAGGAGTCCATGGGCCCACAATATAATCCTAGCCGACCTAAAAATAACAATGTAAGGACACAAAAATAACAATATTTGGGTTACAGGGGTACAACAATAACAATAAGGGGGCTACACTAATAAAAATAAGGGACTAAACTAGTAATATAGGAACCTAACATGCCCCTCTCCTTCAAAAAAGTGTTGTCCTCAACACTTGAGAAGCTATGGGTGCTTCTATATAAAATTATCATCCTCCCATTTAGAATCTTCAATGGGTAAGTTCTTCCACTTGATGAGATACTCTGAAATTGATCAATTTCGTAGATGTCTAGTTCTTGTTTCCGTGACCGCTTCACGTTCCAATATGATTTTTCCTTCCTCATCAAGTTCTGGAAATATTGTTTGAACTGGAAGATTTTCACCTATAACCTTCTTTAAGCATGAAACATGGAAAACTGGATGCACTCGCGAAGAAGCAAGAAGCTCCAATTTGTATGCCATAGTACCAATCTTTTGCAAGACCTTGTAAGGACCATAGTACTTTGGCGATAATTTATTATCCTTCTTAGCTTGCTTGAGGGAAATTTTTTTGTATGGTTGTAGCCATAAAAATACCCAATCTCCTACATCAAAACTTCTCTCATTGCGATATTGATCTTCCTGTTGTTTCATTCGATTTTGTGCCAAATTTAGGTTATCCTTCAAGAGTTGGAGAACTTCTTGTTAATGCTCGATGTGATCTTCCATTGCTTGAACCTTAGAATTTTCTCTTAAAGATGATGTGATGGACGGTGGATGATATCCATAAAGTGCCATAAATGGGGTCATTTTTGCTGTAGTATGGAAGGAAGTGTTATACCACCATTCGGCGAGAGGTAACCACTTGACCCATTGTGTTTTTTTATCAGATACAAAACAACGAAGATATCCTTCCAAACATTTATTTACTATCTCAGTTTGACCATCAGATTGAGGATGATAAGATGAGCTATGAGCTAATTGAGTACCCAAACAAGAAAATAACTACGTCCAAAAATTTCCAGTAAAAATGGGATCTCTGTCACTCACAATAACCCTTGGGCTTCCATGTAGCTTTTGAATTCTGTCCATAAATGTAGTAGCAACTGTACTTGCTTTAAATGGATGAGATAATGCACAAAAGTGTGCATACTTGGTAAGTCTATCAACTACCACCATTATGACACTCTTTCCTTCGGACTTAGGTAAACCTGTGATAAAATCCATTGAAATCTCCTCCCAACATTGACTTGGAATGGATAAAGGTTGTAGAAGTCCCGGGGTCTTAATTGTTTCCACTTTATTCTGCTGGCAAACCAAACATTTCGCCACAAACTTTTGAATATCAGATTTAAGGCCATCCCAAAAAAATTCTTTCTTCACCCTGTGGTAAGCTTTTAAAAATCCTGAGTGTCCTCCTAAAGGAGAAGTGTGCAATTCCAGAAGAATCTTTTGTTTTAGTTGGGAATTCTTGCAAAGATATAAGCGATCTTTGTACCATAAGGAATCATTTTTCCAACTAAATGTATCAGATGTACTAGGATCTTCTTGCAACTTTTGAATGAGTGTCCATACTTCTTTGTCCTTCTTCCATTCATCTCTTGCTTCAGTTATCCAATCTGGTTGGATAATAGAAATGGCACAAAGCAATGCTTCCACCTCTTCATTCTTTCTTGAGAGTGCATCTGCAACAACATTTAGCTTCCCTTTTTTGTATATTATTTCAAATTCATAACCCAACATCTTTGTGACCCATTTTTGCTGCTCTTCTGAAGATATTCTTTGTTCCAAAAAGTGTTTAAGACTATCATGATCAGTTTTTACCTTGAAATGTCTTCCCATTAGGTAAGTTCGCCATTTCTTTAGTGCATGCAGTATTGCTAACATTTCCTTCTCATAAATAGGTTTATGTAAATACTTTCCTTTGATTGGACGGCTTTCAAAAGCAATGGGTCTTCCTTCCTGCATTAAAACTGCACCAATTCCATTTCCTGAGGCATCACATTCCACAATAAAGGTTTTTGTGAAGTCTGGCGTAGCTAAGACTAGTGCTAGGCACATTGCCTCTTTAAGATGTTTAAAGGCCTTAGTTTCTTCAGGAGTCCATGAAAATGCATCTTTCTTCAATAATGTTGTTAGAGGTGCTGCTATTCTCCCATAATTCTTAACAAACTTGCAATAATACCCTGTTAACCCGAGAAATCCTCGCAACTTCTTTATGGTTGTGGGGACTTTCCATTCCTTAATGGCTTCAATTTTGTTAGGGTCTACTTTAACACCCTCGTGAGATACAATATGACCCAAATATTCCACCTCTTGTACTCCAAAGAAACATTTGGATTTTTTTGCATATAATTGTTTCTCCTGCAATAGTTTTAGCACCCTGTCAACATGTTCAACATGATCCTTCCAAGACCTGCTGTAGATTAGTATATCATCAAAAAATACTAGCACAAATTTTCTAAGGAAGGGTTTGAAAATGGAATTCATCGACCCTTGAAATGTAGAAGGTGCATTGGTAAGGCCAAAAGGCATGACCAAAAATTCATAATGACCCTCATGAGTTCGAAATGTTGTTTTTGGAATATCTTCAGTCTTCATTCTAATTTGATGATATCTGAAACGAAGATCCAACTTGGTGTTACACATTAATTTGTCACCGTCCCTACCATTCCCCGTCCCGCACAATGGAGGACCCATTTTGTGACCTGTGAACATTGTCATGCCTTGAAAACATCATCAATGCATTCCTCTAAGCATGAGCTTCAATTGCCCTAAAGACATCTCCTTGCAAAAATCATGAAAAACACCTCCTTTTGCATTGGCGCAGGAAGACAGTTCAGAACTCGCGCCAATGGGGAAAATCCTACAAAGAGGCCACGCCAACTGGCGCTCTGTCCCAGAGCAGTAGTCGCGCCAGCCAATTTAAGGAGTGTTTTTTAAATAAATATGGCGGAAGTTGTGTTTCAACAAACTCAGAAACCATTGCCTATCTTGAGTTGGGAGGTTTGGCTGCGGGATTTCCATGGAAGGGAAGTGGTTTGCCACCTCCCATGGAACCTTCCTTGTTGATAGGGCCAATCCCACAATAATAGGGATTCCAACTCCCTCCTTCCCCATCTATAAAAGCCTACTCAATTCCATTGCAAGCTAGTCTTGAAGTGCCTAAGCTTTGAATCTCCAAATTCCCAAGAGCCTTTGTGCTGTAAGAGCCCTCTTTCTTCCCTTAAGGCCGACTCAAGTAAGGAGACTATCGTCGAGAGACTCTAGAGAGGTTTTCCCTTTCCCTGGCGAGCTTTGCGAGACGTGAACGACTAGAGACCCATCCGAAGGAGACCGCGACGTCAGAACATTGGTTGTACTCTCTTTCGATTGTTATTTAATGAATGATTATGGTTATGGTTCCACTCTGTTTTCACTTATGTTAATAACGAGTTATATCCTTTCTGACTGATATATAGTTGCGTATTCTGGATTTTATGCTTGTATTCGTGTTGTTTCTTGCATGTGCAGGTGTCCATCCGCGGAGATCGTGGGAGGATCGTGATCTGCCGAAGCTGAGGAACGGGAACGCTCTCTTCTATGGATCATAGCATTGGATTCCAGGTAGGCCTCCATATTTGGTCTTTTATTCGTAACTAGGAATCTGCGCTGTAACATTTGATGATTGTTGCTAGACCCCTGCTGGGCTAGTAGGGATCGCCTCTGTCCGTAGAGGGGATTTACTTCCTCAACAATTTGGCGACTCCGCTGGGGACTCAGCTTGTTGTTTGATTTGTAAGCTATAGACGGAGCCTGAAGTACAGCCAGATAGCCTTCGAAACGCTTTTTCTCTGCACTAGCGGAGTAGATCAACGCTGCTTCAATCAATCTCCAGTTTGGTTTACAGACTGAACAACTTGGAGTTTTGTCTTGCCTTGTCGATTGTCTCTCGATTATGCTTGCTTGGTCAGCCTTTTGGGCTGGGTTATTCTTGTGTTTCTGCTTCTTGGTATTGCTTGATCATCACTGGTCTGCTTGTTGGCTTGTTTTTTTTATTTTTGACTGGTAAACTCGACTGGCGTGCTTTTTAGCTCGACAGTCGCGCCATTGGCGCAGGTTGCTTGTGTATTACCCGTGCCAGTTGCTTTCTGGCGCTAGTTACAGCCTCACAGTCGCACCAATCCTGTGAGGTACTAGGGTTTGCTCAGTTCTGAACCTCCCGAGCTTGATCTGTGTGTTTGGTCTTGTTTATCTCGCTTTGAGCCTAGATTACATGGTTCATTTGAGTCTTGGGAACTTGGAGATTCCTCTTGAAGTGGTGATTCTGGTCTTGGTTGGGAGAAATTCTTTGTTTTTTTCATTTTCAGGCATTGGTGCTTGTTTTCAGTTAGCAACCCGTGCCAATTAGCCATTGGCGCTAGTTGTCAGTGAACAAGTCGCGCCAATTGGTGCCAATTGGCGCTAGTTGTCAATGGACAAGTCGTGCCAATTTCAGGGTGTATGAAAATTGAGATTTTTTCCCTTAATCCTTCACCAGTGTGTCTTTCCCTTCGGGTCTTTCCTTGTATGAGCATAGATTACATTGCTCATTGTTTGGAGTGTCTTCTTTCCATGATTGTTTGATGTAAAAGGGAATGAATGCCTTGTTTTGATCTCGTGCTTTGGAAGTCCTCTTTGTGTGTGACCTCATATGTCTTGTCAACTTTTGAGGGATTTTGTCACAAAGTATTTTGAAACAACGATTGCATTCTTAGTGTTTGTTTGCATCCCTTTTGCTTTCATCCTTCTTTAAGGAGATTTGCGTTCTTTTAGTTTTCGTCTCATAGTTTACTTTTCGTTTAAATGCATTAGATCACATTGCATCGAAAAGTGTTTTTGAGATTCATCATTGGACTTAGATCACATTGTTTAGTGATTGAAAACTAAAAATCGCTTTGAGTGCATTCTCTTTTGTTAAAAGCATGCATTAAGTAGATTCTCATTTTATCGAAAAATGCATTGAGTGCATTCTTATTATTTGAAAAGAAAAAGGAAATTGTGCATAGATTACAATTGCATAGTTTTCGAAAAAAAGGATTTTGCATAGATTACATTGCATTATTCGCTTCGTTGAATGTTTTAGAATACTTTTGGATAGTGAAAGTCATCTAGTTTGGAAAAGTTTCGTTTTCAGTTTTGCTGTTTGTTGCATCATTGTTTGAAGCTCTTCCCTTAACTAGATAGCATTCATCGAATTGAAAGTTTTCTTTTCTCATATAGCTGCATATAGGAGATTGTCATATGACATACGGTAGGGCCTTGAAACCGAAACATAATTGAAGATCAACCATAAAATTTACTCAATTTACCTAAGGAAGCATTGAAACATTAACGAAATATTTAGAGGTCTAGGCTAGAGACGTGTTTCGGCGTCATTAAACCTAGCAGTTGTCGTTCGCCTTTTGGCTTTAGACAGCACTAGTACGGACTTGTGCTCCCTGTACCGTCGCGTATATAAAGGGAGACCCCACTAGGTTGCTATCCTTTATCCATAGGAAACCAAGTCTGCCGCCCTATACCCGTGATACACCGAACACAGCATTCGGGGAGATTTCCTGCACGTACGGAAAGTCCTTGGTTGATTTCTCTTTCATTTTAAAACCAAGGTGTATATTGCAGTTCACGGTTATTTGGTACACCCTTTGCCTAGCATTCCTGAGTAGTCATTTCGATCTTTTCTGACTCTTTAAATTTGAAAATGTCATCAAGCGCTTGTCCTTTCACGCTTGTTTCCAATATGAAAGTGATAGAGTCACCTTTTGCCTGTTTCTTGACTCTTAAAATATGAAACGGTAGAGTTTTGTTTCAATGTTTTAAAAATTAACTGCCCACGAAATATTTCTGGTTAAAGTTAGTTTCCTTAGGGTGTTGTTCTGAAGATCGTTTCTGATGGCAACTTTTCCGGAGTTCACCAACCAAGGAATCCCCTCCGATGGGAATCCGGGTCCTTTTCCTCCTTTTGGAAATGTTGGTGCTCCTTACATGGCAACGTTGTCCCTTCCTGGGTTAACTATTGGGTTGCCTCTTTGGTTTTTTCAACCTCTGTGGTCCCGAATGTCTCGGCTACTGGTCAATCAGTTCCTCTGCCTGAACAACATCATGTTGATTCCAAGGTGGACCTCTCCCCTTCTTTTCCTGTTTCTGCGTCCTCATCTTCTACTTCGCTTGGTGAAAGTCTAGATTCGAGTAACCAGGTGGCTAAGAAGAAGAAGAAGAAGATAAAGAAGAAGAAGTCCTATAAAAGAGAGGCTAAAGCTGCCGCTACCGCTTCTGAAAAGTCTCCTCTTGATAAACCTTACAACCCTCCACGGAAAGTCAAGTTACCTTGCATGTTGTGCACGGGAGACCATCCTCTTCGAGACTTCCCTGGCATTCCCAAGGTACTCGAAGTATGGTCCAATGGTCGCCCGCCATTGCCTTTGGCTTCCGGGAGTCAGGTTGGGGGCACGTCTTCAGCTGCTTCAGGTAAGGCTCCTAAGAAGCAGGGTAAGATTACCAATCCCTGTAAGTTGTGTGAATGTCACCATGCCATTCACCTTTGTTCATATATGGATGAAGCCAAGAGAGTTTTGGACAACTCAACTGTTTCTACACCACGCCTCCCGGCTGGTTATAAACAGCTTTCTTTGAGTCCTCCACCAGCTGATTCCATGATTGGTCAAGAGTCATCTTTGGTCGATCCCGCTCCCTCGGAAATTCAAATTCAGGAATCCATTCCTGACCAACCATTGGTCATGGGATCGGTTGAGCTGGTCCCTTCTACGGTGCACCAGGTCTTTTCCGTGGAGAGTGGATCTCACATCCCTCAGGTTCTTCTTGTTTCTTCCGATTCCTCAGATTTGGAGAAAGATTCTCCTATCCCTATATCTCAAGAAGTGGCTCGTTCCCCTCCCGTGATGGAAGTCCCAGAGGATACTCCTCCCACCTTCGAGATGGAGGTCGTGGAGGATGCTCCTTCTTCTTCCGTAACATCAGGGGAAGACCTTCGTAGTCCGATGGTAGCCCCTTCGAGTAGTTTGGTCACTTCCTTTCACTGGAGTCGATTTGCAGGATACCGCCTTCCGTCTTATGTGCCTTTCGAGATCACAGTACAGGCTTTTGGTTGCAGTCCTACCCGGCCTGCATTATAGATGAAAGTAGCTGTCTGTTAGTATTTTATCCTCAACTACTTGGCAAGCTTTCGGTTCCTGCTTAAAGCACTTTTTGTTACATCATTGTCTGTTGGCATTTAACGAACGAGTCGGCCAGATTAGGGATCCTTCCAAGGTTACCTGTTACTTTGGGAGGCAAAACCGTCCATATGGACGTGATGGTCGTTCCAGGCCCCTTGGATTTCAATCTGCTTTTGGGGCACGATTACACCTATTCCATGGGAGCGCTTGTCTCCTCCCTCTTTCGCGTGATGTGCTTTCCACATGAAGGACGGATAGTGACCATTGATCAGCTTTCGTTCTTTGGTCCTAATGTGGCAACTGGTCCACCATCACCCCCTCCGGGTTTTTATCCACCCATTGTATCTGCTCCACCGCGGGTCAACTATGTGTCTACCTACCCCGTGCCTGTGCTCAGTGATGATACCGTCGTGAATCAGGTGCTGGGGGCATTGGGTCTTGACTTCCAGGATGTTTTCCTTCCATCAGGAGTGGAACTCTTGGAAGCGCCGCTTTCTTGTTCATTTTGATGAAAGTCGGTTAGAGCACGGTTTCCTCCCTGTGTCAAGCTCTTTTAAAAATGAAACCAGGTTGTCAGAGCATAGTTCGTTGTCTTGTGTCAAGCTCCTTAAAAAATGAAACAAGATCGCCGGAGCACAGTTCATTGTCTTGTGTCAAGCTCCTTAAAAAATGAAACAAGGTCGTTGGAGCATAGTTCCTCCACTTGTGTCGAGCTCCTAAAATAAAACAAGGTGTCTTAAGGATAGTTCTTTTAATGTGTCAACCTCGTTAAAACAATGAAACACGTTCTTGTTCAATTCGAGTCTTTGATAAGATCTCGTAAAATCCCTAGTCGAGTCTGTCTCTCGATCTCGTAACTTGATTTACTTCACTCCCTCCCATGTTTGTTTACTTAGGTGCTAGGGCCCGAAGCTTGGGGGGCATGTACCTCAAATTGAGTCACCATACTGGGGGCATGTTACATTTTTTCAAGCATATTTTGTTTCTGTTTCAAGATTGTGTAAAAATGAAATCGGTTTCAAGCATAGTTTATCTTTGTTTCAAGCTTGTGTAAAAATGAAACCAACCTCAAGCAGAGTTTCCTGATTTCAAGCTTGTGTAAAAATGAAACCTTTCCCATTTTACCTCTTGTGATTGCCATCTTATCAGCCTGTCTTTTCCAGATGAGCTTTGGTTTTCTCACTCCATTGTTACTATCTGCTTGGCCGATCATATGCCTTCACTTGGTTGTTTTACCCGTTCCTGAGGAACCACTGTGATGAGTGGTCTTGTTAGCCAGCCTCTTGACCTTTATTTGTTTTGAACAGTTCCACCATTACCGGAACCAGTTGCTACTCTTTATACCACTCGTTCCTCCAGGAGGAGTCATCTTTCAGCTCTTTTCTGGCTCTCTAAACATGAAAAGATTGCAGGAGTCCCTTGTCATTTCGATCTCGTTAAAGTGGCTGCGAAACGACATCTACCCAGTATACGTTTACCCCTTTTTCGGGCTGGGATAGATTATTTATGAAAAAGGAATACCCTAGCCTATCGCGACTAGGAGGTTTTCTCAGACATAGTTTTCTACCTTTTCGGATCTGAGAAACTATTTACGAAAAGGGACTGTGGGAGTTTACTTTTCATTCGTTAAAAGCACTAGGATGGATTCGCCCGAAGGGCGGACTTATATCACAAGCATATGCTATCCCCTTCAAGCTTGTTATCAAAAATAATTGGGGTACTCGCCAGAAATGGTGGGGGAAAAATGGAACCATCATCGTTGTCGTCGGCAGTATGTCGCTCTTGAACATGGCACTTGTCTACATTCGTGTCGGGTTGGGGACATCTCATCTCGTTTCTTCACTTTGCCTCCGTGGGTTTGGATAATCCCTTTTGACCTCTCATCTGCTCATTGCCTTGTCACCATGACCTCTGATCCGTTGATGTCAAATACTGCCAAGTCCACTGTCGTGCCGTTTATATGTTCAAGAGAAGTTGGCCTCTGCGAATATCAACCTTCCTCTGATTCTCATACGATCCTGATTCACAACAAAACATCATGTTCCTCTGTCTCGTGTCGATGATGTGGGAAACGTTATGGCCCACCTTCGATCAAGGTCACTTCCTGTCGACTTCAGCTCATTATCCAGGAAGCTGATCTAGAGACTCCTTTATGGTACCTTGGAGCCTGCATGCCTCAATGGCAGGTTCGTCGCATTCGATGTGGGGTTTTCATCATTGGCCTCCGATCGAGTGATTCTGCGGGTGTTCGACGCCAACTCATTGATTCACACGTCGTAGATTGTACCTGTAGTACCTTGAGAGCCATTGTCATTATTGGTGGTTCCTCTCGCGTCTGTTAACATCTTTCATCATTGGCTGGTAATCAGACGATGTTCTTGCATGTTCGACTTCAGCTCACATATTCGCATGCTTGAACTTGTACTCTGTTTGGGTCGAGATGGAGCGCAAGACCCTAGATTGTGTCTGTTGTAATCCAGGCTGCGATTGTGGATTATTATCATTATGTACATGACTCACTGATTGGATGGCTGCGACCATACCTGAGTCTATTTATTTGATCCTCGCTGGATGGCTGCGCCCATACCCTGGATCCGGATTATAGTGTACTCTGTTTCGGATGGTTGCGCCCATACCGCATATACATCATGTACTTGAGATATCAGTTGTATTTTTCTACGCAGGTTTTCCAACGGCGGGGCTTCAGTTGAACATGTTCTCGTAAAGCATTTCACCCCTCTCTCTCTCGGGCCTCATACTTTAGGGGGCATCTGTTACACAGTAATTTGTCACCGTCCCTACCATTCCCCGTCCCGCACAATGGAGGACCCATTTTGTGACATGTGAACATTGTCATGCCTTGAAATCATCATCAATGCATTCCTCTAAGCATGAGCTTCAATTGCCCTAAAGACATCTCCTTGCAAAAAATCATGAAAACATCTCCTTTTGCATTGGCGCGGGCAGACAGTTCATCACTCGTGCCAATGGGGAAAATCCTACAAAGAGGTCGCGCCAACTGGCGCTCTGTCCCAGAGCAGTAGTCGCGCCAGCCAATTTAAGGAGTGTTTTTTAAATAAAGATGGCAGAAGTTGTGTTTCAACAAACTCAGAAACCATTGCCTATCTTGAGTTGGGAGGTTTGGCTGCGGGAGTTCCATGGAAGGAAAGTGGTTTGCCACCTCTCATGGAACCTTCCTTCATGATAGGGCCAATCCCACAATAATAGGGATCCCAACTCCCTCCTTCCCCATCTATAAAAGCTTGCTCAATTCCATTGCAAGCTAGTCTTGAAGTGCCTAAGATTTGAATCTCCAAATTCCCAAGAGCCTTTGTGTTGTAAGAGCCCTCTTTCTTCCCTTAAGGCCGACTCAAGTAAGGAGACTATCGTCGAGAGACTCTAGAGAGGTTTTCCCTTTCCCTGGCGAGCTTTGTGAGACGTGAATGACTGGAGACCCATCCGAAAGAGACCGCGACGTTAGAACATTGGTTGTACTCTCTTTCGATTGTTATTTAATGAATGATTACGGTTATGGTTCCACTCTGTTTTCACTTATGTTAATAACGAGTTATATCCTTTTTGACTGATATATAGTTGCGTATTCTGGATTTTATGCTTGTATTCGTGTTGTTTCTTGCATGTGCAGGTGTCCATCTGCGGAGATCGTGGGAGGATCGTGATCTGCCGAGGCTGAGGAATGGGAACGCTCTCTTCTACGGATCATAGCATTGGATTCCAGGTAGGCCTCCATCTTTGGTCTTTATTCGTAACTAGGAACTTGCGCTATAACATTTGATGATTGTTGCTAGACCCCTGCTGGGCTAGTAGGGATCGCCTCTGTCCGCAGAGGGGATTTACCTCCTCAACACTTGGTAAAATAAATTGCTCCATGTAATTCATCCAATAATTCATCAATCACAGGAATGGGAAATTTATCTTTAATGGTGAGCTTATTGAGCTCCCTATAATCTGGACACATGCGCTATGATCCATCCTTCTTGTGTACCAATACTATAGGAGCAGAGAAAGAACTTTGACTAGGTTGAATTATACCCACCTCTAACATTTCTGCAATCATACGTTCAATTTCACTCTTTTGGACATAAGGATACCTATAAGGCCTGATGTTTGGAGGAACACTTCGTGGAATCAAATGAATAGCATGATCATGATCATGAATAGGTGGGAGTCCTTTGGGAGTTTTAAACACCTTGGAATGATTGTCCAAGGCTTTTTGGAGATCTGCATAAATAGATGATTTTGATGTTGGAACTTCTAGTGAGCATAATTGTGCAATTACACCTCGTTGTTCTTTCTTCAGAAGCTTTGTCATGACGTTAGAGCTTATTATCTTTCCTGGCTTCCCTGCGATACCCCATAATTCGAATTCCTTTCCTTCTGAAAAATAATTCAAGAAAATTTCTTGAAAATTAACAGCTTCCTAGTACAACATCAGCACCTCCCATAGGCATGGAAAGCATTAGACTAAAAATACATATTCCCCCATGGTTAGCTTGATATTATGGCATTTACTAGAGAAATTTATAGTTCCTCCATTTGCAACCATCACTTGACATTCTGGTGCTGGGATTAGGAAACAATTCAATTCCTTGGCTACCCTACAATGAATATAATTATGGGTACTACCCGAATCAATCAACATTATTAAATTTTTCTTCTTGATATGTCCTTCTATCTTGAGAGTTTGAGGAGTGGTAATTCCTGCCAATGCATTACACGATATGGTCGGACTCATTTCTTCCTCTTCTAGGGTTGGTTCCTGGTGTATATCCTCTTCTTTTGAAGATTCTTGTTCATTTTCTTCTTCCTATTCACAATCTATGTAAAATAATTTCTTCTCAGCACACTTATGACCTTTAGTGTATTTGCTATCACAATTGTAGCAAAGACCTTTTTCTCTTTTTTCTTCCAATTTTTGTGGTGTCGGCCTTGCAGGTTGTGGAAGTCTAGGAGTAGCAACACTTCCATCTTTATATATGTGAGTGGTAGGCTTCCTTGTCGCCATAATTTTACATTCAATTTTTCTTTCCAACCTGAATGCCTTCTCCAATGAATCAGGTTCCCAAACGCGAACTTCATGTTGGATGTTATCCTTTAAAGTCCCTAAGAAGACATCAATCATGTGTTCCTCTGGAATATCAGTTACCCTTATATTCAATTTTTGGAAGTCCTCAATGTGCTCCACCACTGAACCCTTTTGTCTGAGATTTATCAATTGGCTAAAGAAGGTGTTGCTTTTTGTATCCTCATTATGTTCTATCATTTCCTCCGTAGAAATTGACCAAGTGACAATTTTTTTACGGGAGCAAAGCCATCGATACCATACAAATTTGCAATGTGTACCTTTTGTGTGTTTTTCACATTATTGAGATCAAAATATTGCTCCATCTATAGTATCCATGTTACGAGATCCTTGCCATCAAACTTCCTCATATCCATCTTTGGACTATGGTGGTTCTTCCCTCCAACATTAGAGTTTATGAAATCACAATTAACATTTTTTTTTCTCATCATGAGTTTCCTCTACTATCTTTTCTCCATTAGGAAACATTTCTTGTATCAACTTTGCAAAACCTTCGATGTCTACTTTTAGATCATTCTTCATGTTTTCCATGTTTTCTTTCATTTTTTCATCGATCTTAGCTTCCATGTCATCCATCTTAGCTTCCATGCCATCCATCTTAGCTTCCACGCCCACTTCCATGTCATCCATCTTAGCTTCAAAACCATTCATATTAGCTTCCACGCATTTCATCAAACCATCCATCTTAGTTTCCATGCCTTTCTTCAAAACTTCAATTTCATTTTTTGTTTCTCTTTGCGATAGCGAAATTTTGTGCACTTGCTCTTGTAATTTTGATATCTCATGTTGTGTTTCTTCGTCTTCATGAGTCATAGTAGAGCTTTCTGAAGGATTAATGGGTGTTGAATTATTTTTAGGGGGAATTTTAGAACCCAATACTGATATCTATTCTTCAATATGCCCTTGGAATAAATTCATACTAATTTTTTTCAAACGAGACTTATGTAATTCAAAAAAAATACACACATTTTTCTTGCTTTTGAGGAGCTCTATATTGAAACTGAATTATCTATGTGATTTCGGATCTTCAATATCTTGAATCTCTCACGATGACCTAATTATGGACTGGTTCAGTAGTGTGAACTTGTATGACTTGCCACATGTCACTATTTCCTCCTTCGGTTCTGAAATTGATATATCAAAAACTAGAGTCGTGCACTTGCAGCCACTTTTTACAGAATCCCAATCCGATGCTCATAGAGAGAGTTATGACGTTTTTCCCATGGTCACCTCTTTGAGATGAAATTCGGTAGCCTGAAAAAATCCTAACTTCCACAGATCATATCTCCAAAACTATTGCGAACCAAGATCTGAAATTTTTACAAGAGGTTCCTCAGGATTTTCACGTCGCACTATAAAAAATTTAGCTTATGAAACTTGGTATACAAAAATTTATAGCAAAAATTCCACGATGACCTGTTTTAGTTGAAATTTGGGAGCCTGAAATAACCTTAACTTCCCCATATCATATCTCCGAAAATATTGCGAATCAAGATCTGAAATTTTTACAGGAGGTTCCTTAGGATTTTGGCTTCGTGTTGTACCAATTTCAGCTTTGGAAAATTCGTAGAAAAAAAATTATTGTGAAAAATCCTTGATGACCTGTTTGGAGCAGCGAAACCCTAGAATCCAAGGCTTTGATACCAAATGCTATGAAACCAGCTCCAAAAATAGAAGAAAAGAGAGATCAATGCCTTAGAAATCAGCCACTTCGAGGGGGAAACCTCCAATACATCACATAAATTAATAATTCTTCGATGATACAAATGACCAAAACCTCCTTCTATATATAGGAGTCCATGGGCCCACAATATAATCATAGCCGACCCAACAATAACAATGTAAGGGCACAATAATAACAATATTTGGGTTACAGGGGTACAACAATAACAATAAGGGGGCTACACTAATAACAATAAGGGACTAAACTAGTAATATAGGGACCTAACATAATGAATTAAAACAAAATATTTAATCCTTCTACAAATTGTGGAAACCAATTACGATCGCACAATCACATAACAAGTAAGACAAAGAAATAATCAATCGCAAAACACAAGATGTATCTGGGGAAAGTAACTGCTCAAAACCCAGCTATCTGTATATTCCATAAAGTCAAGATCATGAAACAGTACAATGTTATTTCCCTCACTGAGAAATATGTGCACTTTGTTGACTGTCTTACTCTTATCTAGGCAAATTCGGTTCAATACTTAACTAATTCTCAACCTTTGTTTGACTAGCTTTGAATACGCATTCCTAGAGAAATTATGTCCCTATTAATAAGGAAATTCCCAAGAATTGATTGTGCAGTTCCTTAAAGGTATCCTGATGACCTTTTGCATGACCTGTACAATTTTCTAATTATACAACTAATAGTTATCTTCCCTTTAACCTCAATCTCAGTTGGTCCTTCCTTAGAACAGACATGCAAAAACTATTTATGGTGAATTATCAGTTAGCTGATTGATCACTACTTGTGAATTAAATCAGATTTAATTCACTGGACATATCACTAGCTCATCTCTCAGTTAGAACTAGTTAAACTTATTTTAACTCAATTGATCAAGTTAACTAATTACAACTCACAAATAACTGTAACTGGACCCCCTAAAATCTTGGAATAAATCTGGATGCCTCCAGTTTGACCTCCAACTTGAATTATTTGAGCTAACTAAGTCTTCCTGACTGAGCTAACACTTACATGTTGTTATGAGATGAAATTACAATTTCTCTTCCAATTTAATTAAGTTAAAATTAAATCAGAAGCCACCTTTGGGGTGTCATTTCTTGGTGACATTTCAACCTTTCCCACTTGAATAGCCTATTCAAGGCAAGGACTTGTTGCCCCGCAACCCCCCTTGTTTAATTGTAATGTTTTATTGGAAGTATGTGGCAAAACTTATTTGTAAAATGACACAATATATACTAGTGAAACTTGTTCATAATATGATATAAATATTGAATGAAGACTAAATCTCTTTACATCATTTCCATAGTTAGGTGCATTTAGCGGTACTTTAACCAAATCATGAATTCTAGACAAAACTAGAAATAATTTATTCACATTGAAATTAATTTTGGGTAATAACTATGAGGCTAAAAGTCACAAAGTTCCTTTACAATGATTTATGTTGCAGTAGAAAACTGTTATGTTTGAAATATTTGAAGTTATAATCAAAGTTCCCTCATGTTGAGGATAAGTAATTTCGTGTTTTAGTTTCTCCATGCATACATAATTTCAATCTCTTTAATTTTTTATAAATTTCAAATTTTATTTTACTCTTAATGCAATTAGGGTGCATGACATGAACTCAGTTACATCCCTTGTTTTGTGATGATGTAATATTTCCTAGTACATTTTCCACATTGTATTTGGGACCATGATGATGGATTCTAACATGGAAGCTACACATTAGAGGTAGGCTTAGAGTGTTAAGTCCTATATAAGCCCCATGTTAACCCCATGTGAAACTTTCAAATATTTGAGGAGACATATGGAAGTGAGTCAGGAAAAAATTTCAGAATCATATACAAAAAAATCGGCATGTGGCACACTATACAAGTTTAATCTTGGGAAGAAGCCAAAAAATCAACAAGTTTTGGAAAGTTACCAAAAAAATTCACTTGGCACATCAAAATTTGGTTAGACCCATGGAATTTAGAGAAGACATACCATAGTATTACATGACAAATTTTCATATTTAGAAGGGTTCAAATCTCAAATATATATCAAGAAAAAGGTCATCTATCCATATAGTCTCCAAATTAAGGTTTAAAATATATGTAACTTACAAGACATAAATTTTGATTAGAATATCCATTTTTTTGGTTCATATGGTTACAAAGAAATATCCAAAAGCTACTACACCAATTAAACCCCTTAAAGGATCATTCATGACTCATGAAGGAAAAAAAAAGACTTCAAGAACTGGTTTTCCACATTGGAAGTCGTGTTAAGAAAATAAATGATATTATTGGGATTGAATTATCATTTTTGAAAGGTAAATTGAAGAAAACATTGTATAAATACAAAAACCCATGACTCAATATAAGAAAGAAATTTTAAAAAGTACAAACTATGTTATTACAAAATCTTCTTGAAAGGGATATGGAGATCCATGCAAATAATGAAAATAAGAAGAAGCATGGTTTTGAGATTCAGTCACATATAAGGATTATTTTATCACAATTGGAGAGCACAAATATTGAATCACATAACCATAATTGTGATTTTTTAATCCAAGATGTACATCACTGAAGCTTCAATTCAACATCAAGGAACTACTATATTTTGAGGATTGATACACGGAACTTTGATGGTAATGATCATATAACATGAATATTCCAAATAGAGCAATACTTTGATATACATCAAGTGGCAACCTTACAAAAGGTAAATATTGTATCCATGCTTTTATAACAAAATCAACATGTACTGTATCAATAGTTTTGTGAAAGGAAAAATGATTATGTTGTATTTTGGTCCATTTTTACTGAGGAATTGATTGCATGTAATGGGAATATTAAGAGCAATACATTTTGTAGTCAATTGGTAAAATTTTGACAAAAAGGTCTAGTTATAGAGCACATTCAACAATTCTAAAAGTTGACTCTCGGGGTAAAGAACATTTCATAGGATAATTTGTTAGACTTATTTATGAGAAATTTATTGGAAAGCATCCAATGTGAGGTGTGTCTCTTTGAACCTAAATTCCTCGAGCATGCTTTCAATCTAGCAGACAAGGTTGAAATTAAAAATATGGCTACTATAAAATTGGTCACTAATCACTATAGATAAAATCATGCTCCATCTCCTAAATTTACAAGGTTGATACGTCAACAAATGGTTGAAAGAAGAGCAAAGGGACTATGCTCCAACTATGACAACATGTATAGTAAGGGGCATAAATGCAATGAGAATAAATTATTCTACATAGACTATGGAGATGAAGGAGATAAATAAGTGAGCCATCACAAGATATAGAGCTAGAAGGGACAACTCCAACAATATGTTGGCATGCATTAGCCAACATTAGTACTTTAAAAACACTTAAGATAGAAGGATATATCGAAAATAAAAAGGCAACATTATTGATTGATTCAGGTAGTACTCATAAATTCATCAATTCAAATTGGAAAAACTTCTTAACTACTTTGTACATCCAGTAATAAAATTTCAAGTAATGATTGTAGATGGAGGTACCCTAAATTGTTCAGGGAAGTTCCATAGTATTAACTTGAATACAGGAAAATATATATTGGATAGTCCCATGATTGCAATCCAAATGGGTGGTGTTGATGTTTTATTAAGCGTCTAATGGCTACAATCATTAGGAATAATGGTCATTAGTTTTCAAGGTATTTTCATGAAATATTCCTCAAAAGGAAAGTAAATTGAGCTTAGAGGTATCTAAGGGAAACTCACTAAAGTGATAATCTCCCATAGTATGAAAGGAAAAGTTAAAAAATGGATAGCATGTTGTAATTGCACAGTTCTATTCCTTATATGTTTAAACATCTATATGTTTTTCTCTAGTGGATCTCCAAAATTTTATCAACAACCATTCCAAGGTATTTGGAGAGATTCCTAAGGGTCTTCCAACTACTCGAGATCATGACCATGTTATTCATTTGCAATTGAGAAGTGTATCACCTAACCTTAGTGATCAGGGGATCAGTTTTATGCTCAAAAATAAAAGTTCTTGGAATGGCTCAGAACCTACATGATCACGTAGTGCTCGTCGTTCTGAATATGGTGCACTTCATTTCACAAAAATGGACTTTGTATGCTCCAAGAAACGAGTTTTGTTCGCTTTGCTAAATAAGAAAAAAATATTTTAAAAAATGACAGACATGTGCCCAGTCAGCAATCTATACTGCTGACGTGGCATGTTAACTGTGCAGGGTCAATTTTGGCATTTTCCACTGGCGAATGGTGAACTTCGAAGTGGCAGCATGGTACTAGTCAAATTTTTGGGTTATGTGGCAATTTATTATTGGTTTGTAGTGGAGCCAATTGGGTGAGGACACGTGGTACAACCTAGGGACCCCGTGACACAAGCCAACGCCACACCATACCGTTCTGCCACACTAATGGTTCTTAACCATTATGCACTCCACATTATTTTAAACTTTCAAATATAATATGGTGGGGGAAGAGGGGGCCAGCCCCCGAACCTTAAGACCTCAGCGTGTGACAAAAGGGCGGAGCTTAAACCATAATGCAGAAGTTTGAAACTTAAACCATGTTTTATTAACCTTAATCTTGTTTAATTGCACCTAATCCACATTTAATTCTGGATTAGTTTAAGTGCAGAATTAGCGTTAAGAAGTGCTAAACGGTTACTTAACTTAATGATGGTTTAAGTTGGCGGACCCCCAAAATTCAGCGGAGACTGCCAATTTAGCTCCAGTTAGCTAATTTAGGGCCTGAAATAGTGGGGAAAATGTAAATGGTCATAAATTTTGGAGTTTTCGACCAATTAAGGTGTAGAAAGAGGCTAGATGACCATTTTTGGACATTCTAGACTCATTGGTGTGCATTAGAGGAGAAAAAGAGCATTGAAAATAGGCAAATTTTACAATTTGAGCATAATATAGAGGCCCAAGCCATGGAAGTTGGACCGAGGAGATGTATCCCAGGAGGGGTGAACTCCTTCATCAGATACCTGTGTTGATGTGTTTTATGGTGATGTTATGTACTTTATTTGTTGTTGTTAAACCTTTGTTTTTATGTTAAATTGTTCATTAAATTGACATGAAAAACACTAATGAGACTTGATACTTTGTAAGAGAACCAGAACACTTAAGCACACATAAAAAATTGAATTCATAATCTGAAAGAGTAATTAGCACAACAACACTAAAATACTCCATTTAGATCATTTTTGGTATCAGAGCCATTGGTTCATTATGGTTTTGTTGTGCAAGAATGGATCTAATTGTTTGCAAGTTTGTATCATGCTTACAAGGTTAAAACTCAAAAGAGGAGAAGGGAATATGGTTGAGAGCCCTGCAATTGGGTCAAGAGGAAGAAGGGAAAGGTTGTCAAATTATTCAACACCGGCACATCCTCAAGTTGAAGTGGATTTTTCAGTGAGCATGTCTCATGAAGGAGAACCTACCATGACAAAAGATGAGAGAGAATTCAGGAAGGAATTATTTGATATGATTGATATTGTTAAAGTCCTCTATGAGGAAAATAATTTAAGGATGCAAGGAGAAAGTTTCAGACCTCCAAGAGGAGAGGGTTCTCTAGGAGGAGGAGGTTATGGAGATGGTAAGAAGCCATCATCCACCCCACCGTCATCCTCACCACCATCTTCACCTACCTCAAAATCATCTTCCACTACCACAACTCTTCCATCTGTTCATGCACATACTTCAAAAGGAGATGGTAAATCACCCTTACTTAAACTTGATGTTAAATTTGAGATTCCAATGTATAGTGGTGAAGTGAATGTAGAGAAGATAGATAATTGGATTCATCAATTTGAGGTTTATTGCAGAATTCAAAACCTTCAAGAAGATGACATAAAGATTCAATTGGATTTCTTGAGAATGGAGGGTTCAGCACTTGTATGGTGGGAAGCAAAGACACGAGAGGATATTAAGAAACACGGTAAGATATCAATGTCTTGGTCAAATTTTATTGTTGCCATTAAAAGACAATTTTATTCTCTAGCTTACATGCAAAAAGCTATTATGAGTTAGAAAAATTTTAGACAATTGAAAGATCAAAATGTGCAAGATTACACTCATGAATTTAGGAGAAGAGCTCTTTGTTATGAGTTGATTTTCATAGCCAAGAAACTTTGTTGAAGTACATAGGTGGTTTTCATAGTTACCTGAAACATACGATCCTCATGTTTAATCCCACTAGTCTAGTTGAGGTATGTGTGCAAGCTACACGCCTGGAGGCAAGAGGGAAGAATGTACAAGATGGGGGTAAAAAGAAACCATTCAAGGGTGGTGAAAAAGGAAAGGGTTTCAAGGGTAAACAAAAGAAGAATGCATCCATTAAGAAAGAAGGGGAGAAAACCACATGTACTCATTTTTCCAAAGAGGGCCATCATGAAGCCCATTGTTGGAAACTTCATCCAGAATTGAGGCCTAAGAAATTCAACAATAAGGGGAAACAAAAGACAACCGCTACCACACAACAGGATCTCGGATCCGACTCAGGAGATGAGATTAAAATTTCAGCCATGGTCACAAAGGGAAAATAAGTCATATCAAGTACTATTTCATCAAATTGCCACAATAACACTCCAAGTGAAGAAACAAGAATAGATTTTTTTCGTGTAAGAGTGATCTCAAAACATACAAAAATTGACACTATTTGATAGGGGGTCTCAAGCGAACTTAGTATCTGAAGACTTAGTCAAGAAGCTTAATATTGAAACCTTACCTCATGATAAGCCATACCTTTGGGTTGCATAACCAAAGACACAAATTTACAGGTCACAAGAAAATACATTTTCTGATTTGCAATTACCGCAAACTTTATTGATGAAGTTGAGTTAGATGTTGTATCGCTTGACATATCTGGAATTGTTTTGGGTAGCCCATATCTCTATGACAGGAAAGAAGTATTCTATCACCATGAGAACAATTACCACTTTTTCAAAGATGGAGTGGAATATATGGTGAGAGCTCATTGCAAAAAGCTAAAACTCCCTCTGGTTAATGCTGGGAAAATGAAGAGACTAGTAAACTCAAGAAAAAACTTTGTGCTTCTTATGATCAAACAAAAGAATGATAAGGATTTTGAATCTTTTGAAAGCTGTGATGATATATTAAAATCATATTTGTTTGATGTAGTAATTCACCATGGTGAAATGTTTCAAGAGCCAAAGGGGTTACCTCCCAAGAGGGGAATCCAACATGAGATAGAGCTACAGTAGGATGTTCCACTCCTTAACATTGGCATGTATCGCATGTCAGTGATCGAAAGTGCAGAAATCAAGAAGAAAATCCAAGAATTGTTGAATAAAGGTATCATTCGTCCATCTACCTCGCCATGTGGTTCACCAATTGTATCGGTGCAAAAGAAGGATGGAACATGGCACATGTGTGTGGATTTCCATGCACTCAAAAAAGTCACAATAAAGAATCGTTATCCGCTGCCAAGGATTGATGATTTGCTTGATTAATTTTTGGTATGCAAATATTTCGCTAAGTTAGATTTAAGAAGTGGTTATCATCAAGTTAGAATAACCAAAGAGGACATATGGAAGACCAAATTTAAAACTAAACAAGGATTGTTTGAGTGGATTTTTATGCCTTTTGTTCTTTACAACACTCCAACTACTTTCATGAGAGTTATGAATGATGTATTGAGACCATTTCTAGATTATTTTGTCATTGTCTACTTAGATGATATTTTGATATTCATCAAATCACGATAAGAACATGTCATGCATGTGAACAAGGTGATTGATGTCTTGAGAAAAGAACAATTGTTTTAGAAGATGTCAAAATGCGAATTTGGTAAAAATTCTTTAGTGTATTTGGGACATATTGTTGGAGGATGTGAGTTGAAGATAAAGCCCTCTAAAGTTGAGGTCATTGTGAATTTTCCTACACCCAAGTCAGTCACGGAGGTAAGAAGTTTTTTAGGAGCAGCACAGTATTGGAGGAATTTCATTGATAATTTTTCCTCTATTGCAGCTCTGTTACATGCATTGACAAGTGTTAATAAAGTCTTCCAATGGGGAGGCAAACAGAAAAAAGCATTAGATGCTTTGAAGAAGAAGGTTAGTCCATGATCTGAATTTTAATGTTATTTTTGTTGTGCTAATTTCATTTTCAGATATAAAAAATTATTTATTGATCTTATGCTTGATGTGCAGGTTCCCTTGTTGCTTATGTGTGTCGAAGAGGTAATTAAAATTGAATTTTATGAGTGAATTTGAAAGCTTAAAGCATGAATTTAAATGGTTGAAAAACAGAAACATAAATAACAGCAAACCATGACAACTTATCCATTAAAACTTAGTTTTTAAGAAGGATTTCACCCCTCATGGGCTACATCTCCTTGGTCCAGCTTCATAGCTTAGGCCTCTGTATTAGTTCAATTGTGCTCAAAATGTTGTTTACATGCATAAAATTCTCTTGGAACTTGCGCCAATAAGTTTAATATGTCAAAATATATCATAACTGACTATTTATTTACTCAATTTGGTTACCATATGCTCTGGGCATGGCCTTCCCTCCTGGTGGCCCTCGGCTTCAAAATTATTCAATGTGCCAAAAAAACCTGTAGATGACCTCTTCTGCCTCTGAAACATGTTCCAATGGCTCCAAAAAATCAAAATCTACTAATAATGACTCTTCCTGAGCCAAAATTGGTTGAATATTGCCTCAGTTATGGCAAAACCAATTTTCCCTGCAATCTTGCCTCCAAATCTAGAGAACTGGAGTTTTTTGCCAAAAATGGTGCTCTACCAAATCTGCCGCCAAGTTAACTACGTCATTTTCTTAAGGATAAGCGCGGTTTAAAGTGTTAATTAATTGCAGCTTAGCGCTAATCATGCTTAAGCCCCAGCGCTCCACATGGTCATGAGGTAGAGGTCATATGGTGACGGATTGGCCCCTTCGTTCCGTCGTCGGCACCTACATCACCATTCAAGTATTGGTTCACGGCAAATAATTTCAATTTAATGGCCTTTGGCCCAATGGTAAAAGGGCGCATTAGGTGGGGGGAGGTCACGGGTTTGAACCTGGACCTTGACCCTTGTAATTATTTTTCAACGTTAAAATAATAATTCACTGTTTAATACGCATTCCCAAACTTTACTATATGCCATAACATATGCTTCCATCCAAACCTAATATAACACCTCCAAAAAATGTATTGCGGACCCACCGTATGAAATATTGCCAACGGACTTTAGAATTAAGTGTATATATATATATATTATTTATTTAATATGTTGTATGGTTTTTAATCATATAATATATTATATTTAATATTAATTCAAACTATAATTAATTTTTTAAATGTTCCACATATAAACATTACAAATCTTAATTCTAAAGTCCATTGGCAATATATATATATTTCAACCTTATAAATAAATAAATAAATAAAATAAAATAAAATCATTTCCAGCACATAATATCATGAACCCAAAATTCAACCTTAAGGAGGTCATTGGACAAATTTCACGTTCACAAACCAAACTGGCGAATTTTGGAGTGACACTTGTCACAGTCCCATTAGACTAAAACAGAAGAATATTCCACCTGTTCTGCAATTTTTAATAATAATAAAATTTGTTATGATCGACGATCAGCAGAGCATAACTTCTTCATCTGAACTCGGTTTTCAATGAAACGATTTGCGTTGGATTCCTTGCGAGGGGTCAGTAGCTGTCATTCTAGTTTCATTCAATTCTAAGCACTTTCATTTTTGAGCTAAAATACTGAGCCTCTAATCAGTTCAGCCCCAATATTAGCATTACCGAACTTGAGACAACCCCTTGAGATTCAGACAGATGTAAGTGCCTATGCCATGGGCGCAATACTCTTATAACATGGTAATCCTATCTCATTCCATTCAGAAATATTTAATGGTGCAGTGATAAATTATCCTACATATGACAAGGAGCTATATGTGTTGGTGCAAAGTGTGAAGAAATGGAAACATTATTTTATGGGAAAGGAAACCATCATTCACACCGATCACCAACCATTGCAATACTTGCAATCGCAAAATCAATTGCAGTAGTCAAGACACTTTTGATGGATAGGATTCTTGCAACAATTCCACTTGGTCATCGGGTATAAGAAAGGTATACACAACAAGGTTGTTGATATGATTTCTAGGCCTATTATTAATGCAACTAATTTACTCAAGAATACTTTTGTTTTGCATGAAAGTTACATTCAACAATATGCATTTGATAATGAATTTCAAGATGTTTATGCAAACTTGAGTGAAATTTGTCAAGTTGAGGAATTAGATTAGCATGTTCATAATAACTTGTCATACCATTTGGGAAAACTTTGTACTCCATGGGGTGAGAGAGTGAATATCATAAGGGAAGCACACACTTCTCTTATTGCAAGACATTTTGGTGTAATAAAAACAGTGGCAAATCTTCATAGGTATTGTTATGGGCCTTGTATGCTTGAAAGTGTGTCACGTTTTATTAAAGGTTGTTCTTTATGTGCAGTCAGTAAGCCTATTAAAAGGAAGTTAGGCTTGTACACCACTCCCAGTTCCTTCACGTCCATGGGAGAGTATCTCTCTAGATTTTTTAGGAGGTCTTCCTTTGTATAAAAGAGGTTGTGATTCGTTGTATGTGTTTGTGGATAGGTTCAGCAAAATGTGTGTTTTGATGCCACGTAAAAAGCAAGTTACACTGAATAAACAACTCGTATTTTCTTTCAAAATGTTTGGGTTCATTTTGGGTTGCCTACATCTATTGTAAGTAATCGATATTCTCGATTTGTTGGGAATTTTTGGTCAAGTTTGTGGGACTTGATGGAAACTAAGTTGAAAAAATATACAACCTTTCATCTGCAAACGGATTGTCAAACCGAGGTGGTCAACAGAACAATCATTCATCTTCTTAGAGGATATTGCAACAAACACCCTAAGTTGTGGGATGAACAGTTGCATTACATTCAGCATGCTTACAACCGTGTAAAACATTCCTCTAGTCAAACATCGTCATTTGAGGCATGTCTTGGTTACTTGCCAAAGTCGCCATTGGATTTCATCTTTGGGAAAGATGTAGCTATCGATGGATATAGAGACATAGATAAAGCAAAGAAATTCATAGAGAAAATTTAGTTGATTCATAGCGCAATGCAAGATCAACTAGAGAAAACTCAAGGAAAGTACAAAACGAGGCATGACAAACATCAGGTATATCATAAGTTTCAAGTTGGTGAAGAAGTTTGGCTTCACATTAGCGAGGAAAGGATTCAAGGAGAAGGTAAAAATTTGAAACCAATCCATTATGGTCCTTTCAAAATTCTGGAAAATATTTGTAACAATGCCTTCAAGCTTGACTTGCCTTCATACATGCAAATTTATTCTGTTGTTAATGTTGAAAATTTGAGATTGTATGAGCCTCCTTTGATTGAAGATCAAGGAGAGAATGTTCAACTGCCATCTATTGAAGATTTTTCTCCAGATTTATTTGTTGAGATACAACAAGACACAATACTTGACAGGAGGACAAGGACATCGACAAGAGGAAGTGCCGACTATCTTCGAGTGGGGCTTAAAGGAACAAATCCTTCAAAGGCCAAATGGATTGAAATTGGAAAGGTGAGGAAACTGTACACTCACATGTTCAGCAACTGAATACGATCTTTTGGGATCCAAAAGCTTCCAATGGGGACAAATGATCAGGGGCTCAGTTTTATGCTCAAAAATAAAATTTCTCATAATGTCTTGGAACCTGAACGACTGCGTATTTCTCGTCATTCTGAATCTGGTGCACTTCGTTTCACAAAAAATGGACTCTGTATGCTCTTAGAAACGAGTTTTGGTCGCTTTGCTAAACAGGCAAAATTTTTAAAAAAATGACAGACAGGTGCCCAGTCAGTAGTCCATACTGCTAACGAGGAATGCTAACTATGCAGGGTCAATTTTGGCATTTTCCTCTAGCAAATGGTGAACTTCCAAGTGGCAGCATGGTACTGGTCGAATTTATGGGTTATGCGGAAATTTATTATTGGTTTGAAGTGGAGCCAATTGGGTGAGGACACATGGTGCAACCTAGGGCCACCATGTGCCCCCTCCTGGCTATATAGTGGAGTAAAATTTTGGTTCAAGGTCTGGGCAGAGGAGCCGGGGTTAAACCCTGTGACCTCCCATGAGCCAATTGTTGGTGAGGAGTCAGGTCTCGCGGACAAGACCCAGGTTCAAGAGTTGTGGCCAACAAAGGGGTCCGGTGTAGTCTAGGAACACGCCGGCATTTTCACCCTGCTCTGGAGAGCAGTGCGTCTCACCCAAGGCGTGCCGCAACCACATGCAGAAGGGGATGAGATCAATGGCAAGGAGCAAACCCGCAACTCATGAAGGACAGTGCATTGATTACATATACAGAGTTATATACGCAAGATCACTTAATAAGCATTCAGACATTTGCAAATAAACTTTTAAACCAGCATAAACACATTACAAGCACATAAACATCTTATTGAGAAAGCAACCTTCCATTGTATTAATCTCTTGGCCAAACACATGATTACATGGCATTCTCACTAATAGCTTACAAATCTGATACAGATGGATTTCGGAAAAGAAAGGTAGAATAGAGAAGATGAGGAACCATAGGAAGGACATGCATGATTCTTCCGCAGTCGCTCGGTGCGTCTTTCCCTGTCTCGAGCCTCGCAACCTCTTCAGCCTTCTCTTTCCTTCTCAGCCGGGTGACTGTTATTTATTCACCCGCTCTCGCGACTATCAGTTCCTCTGTGTCTTTACTTCAGCTTCTCCCGGCTTCTCTCCTGTTATCTGCGTGTTCCACTTTCTGTCTTCTGCTGTGTGTTTCCTTCATCTGTACTTGTCCCTGTTCTATCTCTAGCTATCGCATGCTTCCGCGCCACCTTGATAGCTCCGAGACTCTTGGTAGTTGCAGCGCGGTCGCGGTTGCCATGTGTCTTCATGCCGCAACTCAAAAAGGTCAAAATTCAAAATGTCTTAGCCAAGATTTCAAAAACTAATCAAAACAAGGGCCCCAACAGGCCCCGACCACAATTCCTTGACTCGTCCCCGAGTCAATCACAAATAACAGTCTCCACTTCCATTGCCCCGCTGGCTCCTGTGCTCTGTTTTGTTGTGCCTTCACCCCGCACCCTTTCCTGCTGTGCTCCGCCAAGTGGTTTTTCAAACAAGGGCCCCAACTCCAGGACCCTGTGGAGCGCTGTATCTTTAAGCCCGGTGAAGTCCGCCACCGCTTGCTGCCATTCCTACATAAGCAAGTCGGCTTCTTCAGAGATCCTGGTGGCGGCGGCCTCCTCTATAGTCGTTGGGACAGCCCCGAACAGCATGGCAAGATGGGCCTCGACCTTGGCATCCAGCTGTTGTATGGATTCGGCACGGCCTCGAATGGGCGGACGGATTTCCCGAATGACTTGTTTGGCCGCTGCCGAGTCGGCCTCAGTCTGTTGCATTTGAATTTCAAGCTCGTCCGCCTGGGCATAGAGCTGATCTAACCGTGCTGGGTCCGCGGTCTCCTGAATTTCACGGGAAATTTGTTGCAGCTGGGCAGAGATAGGTTGCGTCTTGACAGTGAGAGCGAGTGAGCACTCCTGCAGACTTCGCAGAAGGGTGTAAGCCTCGCCCGCAGTGGAATGGAGAGTCGCCTGCATACTAACTGCCTGAGTCTGCTTGGCAGTCACCTGTTCTGAGTGGACAATCTGTGGATCCGGAAGGGTAGGCCGTGCGGCTAACGCCGCTTGGAGTTCCTGGTTCTCTCTGCATAGACCAGTGAAAGCAGTCTGAAGGTGGTGAGCCTGGACTGTGACACTGTCCTCCGCTATACTGTCAGGGAGTGGAGCATAATGAGCCCTTGCAGCGGGCCATAAGTCGGAGAACGCCTGAGCAGCAATGGTGACCTGCTCCTGTAGGTAGGTCTTCTCCCTAGTCAGCTAATCGCGCTGTTCAGTAAGCGCTGTGATTTGGTGGTGCTGCTCGGTACACCGCTGCTGCAGCTCTGAGTGAATCTGTTCGGCCCTTAGGGCTGCCCTCTGAATGAGTAGGTACAGCTGTCCTGTACCCCATGGTTCTGCATTGGTCGTGCTGGGAGCACCCTGCTCCGGCATCCGTTCCTGCGAAGGTTGGCCACTGGCCACTGATCAGTTTGAGGTCTCAGGAGGATGGACTGGCGTCTGCTGCTGCATTGAGGTGGCCATATCGGACTCCGGCCAGTCTTGCTGCATGGTCTGGTCTGGGGGAGGGTCAGCCGAATCAGCCCCAACATTTACCAGCCGGGTAGATATAGTAGAGGCAGGATCCTGGGGTGTGGCCACGGGGTCAACCGGCGGTACTACGGCTTCAGTACTGGAGGTGACTTCCACCCCGTGGTCACCTCCGAAAAGTTCGCAGATGAGAGGATCTGATACAGTGGCCGATGAGTTGGATGGATTGGAGGAGGTGGCAGGTGGACGGCCAGTGGAGGGAGCGGTGGACGGGGTGAAAGAGGTATGGGGGAGACGAATTTTGAGGAACTTTGACGGATCGATCAGGGGTTCCTCCGGAATCAACGTTCCTGGGAGTGGAGTGGATGGTGGATCATCGTCGGTAAGATCCACCACTAGATCTGTGACAGCAATGCGGGCCCTCTTGGATGGAGGGGGGTCTGATGGATCAGGTTCTGGGCCCGTTTCGCCCATCGGTGTGATGATAGGGGTGGTAGAGGTGAATAGGTTGGTGGGGATGGGAGAAGTGAGAGGGGCGGTATGGGAGGGAGCAAGAGACCGACCGAGCTGAAATTCAGAAAATGAGGGAAATAAAGAGGCACCACTTGAAACAACTTGGGTTACCACGTTAAGACTTCGTACCTGGGCATTGAAGTGATGTACGACAGGGATCAGTGATTCGGGCAGTTCTTGTGCGGTCCCGGCTACATCCTGTGGAGGTCCCGCCGCAACCTGTGAGGACCCCGCTGTGCCGGCATCATCCGCTCAAAGTTATATCGGGGGATCCCGTCGCGGATGTGCTTGGTGACCCCCGGCCACGCAGAGACCTCACGGTGGAAGGTATCATCATTCAACTGGAATCTGAGGGGCGCCATGTGAAGTTGGCTTCCGGCACGCAAGTTGGGCGGAGGTAAGTGTGCCTGTGGCTTACCCCGAACCATACCTGCTCACTATACTCATCCAACAGTTGCCTGGGCACCCATTGCTGGTTAGCCACCACGTCTGTCATTAACCCGTACCACGCCCGAAACGCTGCCGCGTTCACCTGTTTGGTGCTGGGGTCTGAGGACACCTGCCAGGGGGTGTATTTCATCGCGAGAGGTTGGCTCGCTGTAGTCTCCGCCGGCATCCGGACAGGAGGAAGGTGCCATTTCCACATGGCGAAAGCTAAAATCAAGTAACCGTAAATGAAACTGGTGGTGCGCTTGTAGTTCTCTTCGCAGGCCGCGAAGAGTTCTTTCAGCACAAAAGAGCACCAATTCAGCCTGACGCCCTGGATACAGTGCTCCGCAATGGAGATTGTATCTAGGGTGCACTCTCCCTTAGTATAGTGCCGCATCGTCTTGCTAGCAATGAGGTAGCAAGCGAACCGAATTTCTGGCTTATTAATCAAATCAATTTTGGCACCTTTGCCCCCCCAGCGGGTGCCATAATTGGTGTACAGGTCTGTGTCACCCGACTTTCGGGCGCGCTTGGAGGATGTCTGGCCAGCAGCGGAGACATCCACGCCATTCTGAGACAGCCCTGTAAGCCGATGAATGTCTTCGGCATGAATTGGGATTTCCTCATTGAGCCACAGGGACCCGTTCTGTATTTGACTGAGGAGGAACCGGGTGCATTGCAGGGCCGGTCCCGTAGTTCTAAAAACCGGAAGAGTCCTCAAATTCATCAAGGACGACTGCTGGAGGCCCCTGAATTCTGGTCGCATTCAGCTGTTGGAGCTACTGCCTGGCGTGTAGTGATGCTCCATGTAAGTCTGCCAATGGAGGTGGGGGAATTCAGCTGGGTCGGACAGGTTGGCGTCCAGCATCGCTGCACTGTCATACTTACCAACCAGTGACTCTGTTCGGTGGATTCGGCTGTCCAACACTGGTTCAAGAATGGATACGAGAGCCCTCGGCATCTTGGCTCGGCGCTGGTAAACTTGGAGAATTCTTCTGGAGTTTCCTTCTGGGCGCGGTGCGCTTTGAGGCTGCAACTGTTCTGGAGGCGCTGCAATTGCCAAATTGAACTGGTCCGTCATTATCGTGCTATTGGTCTCCATGCAAGTTATGGCATTGCCTGGCACGAGCGGAGTTGATGAGACTCCATAACGACAATTAATTCTTGCTATCTTTCTTGCCTGCGATAATCGTGCGATCAATAGCATGCCTGTGTGTAATCTGACAATTGCTGACGGCGTCATAGGGAGATGGGTGGACGCGACGGCTGAGGGAACTGCAGGTGATGGCAAATGATTATGGTACGATTACTGTCTACTTATGGTAATTTATGATGCAAATCTGAGCGATCCTACGGACTGACAAAGGGACTGACGGAAATGACCTGGACTTACACTGGCACGGGGATGGATCATACAAGGACGACATGCTGGACTGGCACCGTGACACGCTAGACTGGTCCGCCCCGACCACAGTCGGTTGCGGTGATGTACCCGCAACTGACCGGTTATTTGACAGATTACCTATGAACGGAAAAGACTCCCTATGCTCATCCCGGTTGCGCGAGAGTTATTGGACTAAGCTACTCTACGGGTTCTCTCGGTTGCGAGAGTTATTGATGAGAAGTGAAAGGTACCTACTCCTGGTAGGGTTTCAGGCGTGCGCCATTCACCCACCCAGGGAGAACTGTACCGTCCAGCTGTGCCAACCGAACGGCTCCTGAGTCGCGGAACTCGATGACAAAGTAGGGTCCCAACCAGTGCATCTAGAGCTTGCCTGGAAACTTCTGGAACCGGCTATCATATAAGAGAACTTTGCCGCCAACTTGGAAGGCTTTGGTTTTGATGTGGCGGTCGTGCCACGGTTTCTGCCTGGCCTTCTGAACCTTCTGGTGGAATTCCTCCAGGAATCGGCCCTCGTCTAGCTCCTGTAGCTCCTGGAGGCGTTCCTGGAGTGACTCCTCTTCTGAGAACTGGAGAGACGTTGCGATCAAAAGACTGGGTACAGTAAACTCAGCGGGAATCACAGCTTCCCGACCATACACCAACTGGAATGGTGTCTGGTTGGTCAAACGCTTCACCGTGGTCCGGTAGGCCCACAATGTCGTTGGGAGACGCTCGTCCCAATCGTCGCGCTGAGCATTGCAAATTTTAGTCAAGCCCTTTTCGAGAATCTTTGTTGAGTCTCAATTCTGCATCTTTTCCATACACTTTTCTATACCTTTTTCACTCACCTGAACCTCCCAAACTGTCAATATCATTGTATGTTAATTGCAAAAGAGCATCTAACATGGTTTTTAACTATATTTTTGTGTCTGCTGTTTGATTTAGATTTTGTTCATTTAGCTGCGGAATCTTGCCACTTTCCGCAGCTACTGCAACTTTCCGCAGCCATTTTGTGAAACTCTATGTTACAGGTGTCTACGGGAAAAACGAGCCACATGGGCAAGTCAGAAATGATGTGGACATGGTTCGTGTCCTATTGGTTCGAGCAAACTCATCTAAAGAAGCCGCGGTCAAAGGCGTCCACATGGAGTCAACCGTAGAGTCTTACGGTGACATGACTCTGTTTCGTGTCACGTGAAGGTTCATATGGCCGTTTCTGAGCTTGCGGAGGACAAGTTGACATCTGTACATGGCTCCATAGCCGAATTCAAGCATCCACTCCTCATAGATTTACTTTCCAACACGGCCATGATCCTAGATCCGTGGACGTAATGGTCTACGTGTTCTCCACCAGCATAAACTTTAGGAGACAGTTATATTTCTTTTGTTATATATAACGCGTTTGCATACGCATATAGAGTTAGTCTCGATTAGTCTATGTTATCTTTTATTAGTCTGCTCTGTAATGTAATTACGCTGCCTTTGAGCCGTAATACTACCTTACTGTTATGACTACATTTTAATATAAGAAGACTCTGTTTTCAGACTTAATTCGTACTTGAAGATTGTTGCCAAGGCTGGTGTAGAGGGCCCTGCTCAGCTGAGGTTATGTGCATTATTGTATAGTTCTTATTTCATTTCTTTAAAGCTCATTGTACCATAATCCATTCACATGTTTATACATTTCATTTTTCATGATACATATGCTTCATTTCTGTTTATAAACTTTCATGCTTTCCATTTCACTTCTGTCTTTCATGTTTTTATGTTATTAATCACTTATCAGTGTTCTTGTTTCAGGTTATAGATAGGCACCCCGGGCATTTTCATAGCTTTTTGACTAATGACATGGAATTAACATTGTTCTGCTGCTAATTTGTTTTTCTTATTTTCTGTTTAATTTCAGTACTGCTTTGTTTAATTCAGTTTTTCTCATTTGCTTCAGTAGTTAAATTTAGATATATTAAACTGCTCATAACATATTCAGTTGCCTCCGAAAGCCACAGCTGGACTGATGGTGAGGGATTGTATTATGAAATGTGTAGTTTAGTATTAGTTTCTTTTATGCAAATTTAGATATATTAAACTGCTCATAACATCTTTAGTTGCCTCCGAAAGCCACAGCTGGACTGATGATGAGGGATTGTATTATGAAATGTGTAGTTTGGTATTAGTTTCCTTTCTGCAAATTTAGATATATTAAATTGTGCATCACATCTTCAGTTACCTCCGAAAGCCACAACTGGATTGATGGTGAGGGATTGAATTATGAATGTATGGTTTGATATTAGTTTACTTTCTGCAAATTAGATATCAGTTACTCAAGTTGTTTATGGTTACTTCCGAAAATCATAGCTGGACTAATGATGAGGGATCAGAAGACAAGTTGATGTAAATTGATTTAAATTTACTTTATTGCAACTTTTGGATTTCTTTCAGCATAATTTATTTTGTGTTTAGACAACAGCAAGAATAGTTTGGTTTCATGCTCACTAGTTCACTATTTTGATTCATTAGATTAGTAGCATCTTTTCATTTCAGCAGCGCATTTTCATTTCCTTTCAAGTTTTGTCATTGTAATTTTCGAATTCCTTTTTAAGTTTCAAGTTGGTAAATCATTATAGAGGATATCATTTCCTTGAAAAAACATAACCATACTTGTTTTCATTTTAGAATTTCCATTTCATCTTACAAAACCAAAAACGACAAAAAGTTAAGAAATAGGTTATCTTGCACATATAGTGCGCCGCACTTCATCAGCTTACGAATCCCGGATTGAAAAATTAAATGTAGCAATTTAGGACACACTAAATTGATCAAACATTTTGGCGCCGTTTCCGGGGAAGTGTAACTAGGTAGCCAATTTCTTTAAAAAAAAAAAAACACAAAATCATAAAAGAAGGGAAAACTTGATAACTTCTTGAAGTATGCTCTCCTCTTGCACCTAGTGTGATCTGGAGGATCAGAAAAGAGAGTTATTGGTTCAGTAATTTCTTAAGTATGCTCTCTTCTTGCACCTAGTGTGACCCGGAAGATCAGAAAGAGAATTATTAGCCCAACTTTAAAAAAAATAAAAATAAATAAAAATGACATGCATAGAGCAAGAGATTCTAGGGGAAGGTTTATAGCTAAAGCCAAGAGTTTGATTTTCACAACTCCATCTTCTTCAAGGCATAGACCAGATTCACCACCATCTACCCCTAGCCTTAAGATTTTTGGAACTCAAGGAGCAGCTGAATTAGAGGATTCTCCTATACCATCTACTCAATCCCATTTAGAAAACAAAGAGACTCTCTCTAATCCTCCCTTGGTAGAATAACTAGAAGAATTTAAGGACTCTAAAGAAACTATCATGGTAGAAAAAGTAATAGATGGAGGTAGAGGTAGAGGTAGAAGAGGAGGAAACAATGGAGACAACAATGGTGAAGGAAATAATGGTAGAAATAGGGAAGGAGACAACTTGTTTGGATTCCCCATAGTTGATGAGGAAACTCATGCAACAATGAAAAATATCTCACCATCTGTCCTCCCTAACTTTTATGGATTGCGAAGTGAGGATCCTGAAACATTTCTGTTTGAGTTTGAAGTCGTGTGCCGAACCTATGATTATATGGAAGACTCTCAAAAACTCAAATTGTTTCCTTCAACATTGAAGGGAGCTGCTTTGAAATGGTTCATGGGATTAGCCACTCAATCTATTAGGACTTGGAATGATATGAAACAAACATTTTTGGATAGATACTTGGACTATTGTATGCCCACCAATCACAAGGATGATGTATTCAAAATGATGCAAAAAGAAGATGAAAATTTGGAAGACTTACTTGAAAGATTTCAATACAACTTGAAAAGAGAAAAGATGAGCAACTTAGATGATGAAACCTTGAAAGCCCTCATATTAAAAGCAATTAGAGATGAATGGATAGATATTTTAAACATGATGTGGAAAGGAGACATTTCTCAACTCCCACTTCGTGATATAACAGAACTATGTGTCCATCTCTCAAGAGGAAAATCTAAAACAGGAAAAGGGCCTAGGGATCCTTCTCTTATTAGGGCTAACAAATCTACAAATGGATCAGTAAGTAGGGCAGAGATTGGTAATATGCTTGATGAGTTCAAAACTGATATCTTAGGGAGCCTTAGTGAACAACTAGACACCCTTAAAATCCAAAACAAGCAGAAAGCAGAAACAGACGCTTTAGCCATCTTTTGTCCAAAATGTAGGAAGAAACATGCTTTGAGGGAATGTCCCTTGGATGAAAAAGTTGTAGAAACATGTATGATTTGCTCAGAGAATCATGAGATCAAGGATTGTCCTTCAATTCCTGGACTCAAAGCCGTTTTTCAAGAAGACCCAAATTCAGTAGAATCTCTCTGTTTTGTTGCAAGAAGACCTTGGCAGGGACAACAAACTCAAGGGTTTAACAACCCTATGAATTTTCAAACCCCACCAAATTGGAATCCTTGGCAACAACCTTGGCCCCAACATCAGAATTCATATCAACCTTGGGTACAAGGGATGCAAAATCCTTATGGGAGATTTGCTCAATTTTATCGATATCCTCCATCTTTTCAAAATCAACAAGCTCCACAACTTACAAACCCAAATCCACAACTTTCATTGCCATTTCCACAACAACAACCTTCTCAACAAAATCCAAATCCTCAACTCATGCTCCCATACCAACAAAAGACAAATCAACTTCCAGCTCAGCCATTGCCAAATCCTAATAATAAGAATCCTCGGAATACTTACATGGTAGAAGGACAACAATTTCCTACCTATATGATTGTTCCTCTCAACGATGTACAACTCAGATCTGGTAGAGTTTTAGAAAAACCTTCTATAGATATTCAAGAGCAAGATACCTCCGAGGAGGATTCTCTTGAAGTCAATAAAGGTTCTGAGGAAGAATCTCTTCAAAATCCAAGCATGCAAAAAGAAAAAGAAAAGTTAACACCCACAACTCCTATAGTTGAGCAACCAACATCTTCATCTACACCTCCTTTTCCGGAAAGACTACAAATTGATAAGGGGGTGGAAAAACAAATCTTGTTGCCTAACTATGACTTTCTAGATGAATTGAAGAATGTTTGTATCAAGATTCCATCGCTACAAGCCATTCGAGAAATTCCTATTCTAGCAAAAACCATAAAGG
This sequence comes from Pinus albicaulis, assembly GCA_034641835.2. Taxonomy (NCBI): domain Eukaryota; kingdom Viridiplantae; phylum Streptophyta; class Pinopsida; order Pinales; family Pinaceae; genus Pinus; species Pinus albicaulis. The sequence continues at coordinate 1,120,131,292 of CM076578.1, read as the reverse complement.
AGTTGAGTTTCAAAAGACCAGGAAGAAAGCTAAAGGACACAAGAAGAATCCACCTGGTAGGAAAGATTGTAGACATTATGATGGGAAAAATTGCCATGCAGAAATATGTAGATCTAGGAAGTCCAATTGTCAAGACACATATAAATGGGATAGAAATTCCAAACACATTGATTGACTTAGGGGCTGCTATCAACATTATGAGTAGACAGACTATGGAACAGTAAAAACTTCCTAACCTTCTTTTTACACCTACTTTATTGCAACTTGCAGATCGATCGGTTATTAAACCAGATGGTGTATTAGAAGATATTTCAGTCTCCTTAGATTCTTGGGAATATCCAATAGACTTTATGATTTTGACTCCCAAAAGCAATCTAGGAGGACATCCAATTATCTTAGGAAGACCTTGGCTGGCCACAGCTGATGCTTTTATTAGTTGTAGATCTGGAGACATGTACATTTCTAATGGTAATTCGACAAAGAAATTCAATTTGTATCCTCCTACAAGAGCAATTACAGAAATAGGAGACAATGAATGGGTCGATGATGAGAACACTATACAACCTGTCTTTACCATTTCTGAAATTAGTGAGGATAGTCAAATTCTGAACACATTAGAAAATTTTGAGATATCTTCAGAATATGACCCCACACAATTTCAGTTGGAATTTGACATAGAATATTTATCATCAAGACAAATGTCTCTTTACTCTATGGAAGAGTTTGGTAGTTCTACTATTGAGATTTTTCCAGGAAAAACACTGAATATCAACAAACTTTTGGAAAAATCACAACAAGAAGAACTAACCAAAATCTTGCAAAAACATTCTACTACATTTGCATGGGAGTATACTGACATGAAAGGTATTGATCCTAAGACTTGCATCCATCACATCTATATTGAGGAAAACAGTAGACCAATCAAACAACCTCAAAGAAGGATGAATCCAAATCTTAGGGAGATAGTGAAAGAAGAGCTCCAAAAACTACTCAATGTAAACTTCATTTATCCAATTTCAGATAGCCGATGGGTTTCTCCTTTGGTTATAGTACCTAAAAAGAATGGTAAATGGAGGGTATGCATTGATTACAGGGAATTGAACAAAGAAACTTTGAAGGATCACTTTCCTTTGCCTTTTATCGATCAGGTATTAGATACATTAGTAGGTAAAAAGTACTTTTCATTTTTGGATGGTTTTAGTGGCTATAATCAAATTCAGGTAGCACCTGAAGATCAAGATAAGACCACATTTACTTGTCCATGGGGAACTTTTTCCTACCGAGTGCTTCCTTTTGGGTTATGTAATGCACCCACAACATTCCAAAGAGCAGTACTAGGAATTTTTCTGATCTAATCCATGATTGTGTAGAGGTTTATATGGATGATTTTACAGTTTATGGTAATTCATTTGAAGAGGCATTAGAAAATTTGAAAAAAGTTCTCATAAGATGTAAAGAAACAAACCTTTCATTAAGCCATGAAAAATGCTTTATGATGTTTACTGAAGGGATTGTTTTAGGACATCATATTTAAGGAGATGGGATTAAGGTTGATAGATCAAAAGTTGAAGTCATCTCCAAGTTGCCTATTCCAAATTGTTAAAGAGATGTTAGAAGTTTTCTAGGATTTACTGGTTACTATAGAAGATTTATAGAAAACTTCACTAAAATAGCATCTCCACTCTTCAAGTTGCTTACAAAAGACTGTGAATTTAAATGGGATCCTGATTGTCAATCAGCTTTTGAAACTTTGAAAACAAGAATATCTGAAGCACCTATCTTGAGAGGACCAAATTGAAAACTCCCTTTCCATATTTCTACGGATGCTTCAGATACAGCTCTAGGAGCTGTGTTGGGTCAAAAAGATTTAGTTCCTTATGCCATTTATTATACCAGTAAAAATTTGACTCCCACAGAGTTGAACTATACTGTGACTGAAAAAGAGTTTTTAGCTGTTGTTCATGCAATTAATAAATTTAGACATTACATAACAGGCTATGAAACTTTTATTCATACTAACCATTCTAAAATTAGATATTTAATGAACAAACCTGTTACTAATGGCAGAGTGACAAGATGGCTTTTACTTTTGCAAGAATTCAATATTATTGTGTTGGATAGACCAGGAAAACAGAATACAGTAGCTGATTTCTTGTCTAGGATTCAGAATACTAAAGAAGATTCTCCTGTAGAAGATAAGTTTCCCGATGAATACTTGTTTGCAGTAACTATTAAGACCCCTTGGTATGCAGATATTGCTAACTATTTGGTTACAGGGAAACTACCTTCACATTTATTTCCAAGTGAAAAATGAAAAATTATTCAGGAGAGTTCAAAATATTCATGGATTTCTAACGAATTGTTTAAAACAAGGCCAGATCTTGTGATCAGAAGATGTGTCAAGGAAGATGAAATGCCTGATATTCTTAAGGCATGTCATGATGAACCATGCGGCGGACACTTTGCAGACAAAAGGACAGCCTATAAAATCCTCTCTTTAGGATATTATTGGCCTTCCTCTTCAAAGATGCAAAACAATATGTCAAAAGGTGTGACAGCTGCCAAAGAGTAGGGAAACCTACCCTTTCAAATGAAATGCCATTGCAAACACAGGTACTCATTGAACCCTTTGAAAAATGGGTTTTAGATTTCATTGGACCTATTAATCCACCATCCAAGAAAAAGAAGTATATATTGGTTTGTACTGATTATGTTACTAAATGGGTAGAAGCCAAAGCATTAGTATCTGCTACTGAAAATTCAATTGTTCATTTTCTTTATGAGGATATTTTTACTCGCTTTGGTGTTCCAAGAGAAATTGTGACAGATCAAGGAAGCCAATTCACATCCAACTTGGTGGAGAAATTGATGGAAGAATAAAAAATCAAGCACAGAAGATCTACTCCTTACCATCCGCAAGAAAATGGTCAAGTGGAGTCCACAAACAAAGTTCTTGAAAGTATCATCACCAAAACTGTTCATCTACATAAAAGAGATTGGGCAGAAAGGCTTCCTGAAGCCTTGTGGGCCTACAGAACTACATGGAGAAATACAACAGGACATTCTCCCTATGAAATTGTTTATGGGAAAGAAGTCCTACTCCCCATTGAGTTCCAAGTCAAGACCTTCAAGATATCAGTTCAGTTGGGGATGGACTTATCAGAAGCCCAAAAGCATAGAATGGAGCAATTGAATGAGCTAGATGAGATCAGACAAGAGGCAATTCTAAGAACTGATCTAGTTCAATATCAAAGAGATAAATGGCATGAAAAGTACATCAAAGAGAAGAAGTTTCAAGAAGGAGATTGGGAATTGTTATTTGATTCCAAGTTTAAATATTTTCAAGGAAAATTTCAGACTCATTGGCTTGGGCCATATGAGATTGACAAGATTTTTAGCAATGGAGCGGTAAGAATCAAGACCATTGTTGAGTTTCAAACTCCTCTTATTGTGAATGGCCATAGATTGAAAATTTATCATAAGCCACTCTCAAAAGAGGATTTTTTCAAAATGTTTCAAGAAAGTTCTGCAATCAAGCTGGTACAGAAGAATTCTTCTTCTCCACCAGCCTAACTTTTGTTCTTTTTCAGTTAAAAAAAAAAAAAAAAAAAAAAATTGTATAAGCCTGAAAACCAATCACTGATTGGCAGTCTTATACAGAAAATATAGGGTGAAAATCAGGAACACCTGACACTCTATGTTTTCCAAAAAAAAATCTCTCTCTTTTATTTCACAAGTCTTGTGACCACCCACTCCATTCCATCCCACTTCATTCCATTTCATTTCACTTCATTTCACTCCATTCCATTTCATTTTATCTGTTTCATTCCATTTCATCAATAAAAATCTTTTTCATGACCATTTCCATCTGGTCATTTGTCATATGTTCATCTCCATCCATCCAAATAATAGCTGTGTCAGTTTCCGCAGCTGACATCTGTTTCCGCAGCTGACTCCAGTTTCCGCAGCCAGAAGCAGATTCCGCAGCTACAACTCTGTTTTCAAAAGAATGTACAACCAAATGTTATTTCCATAATCATGAAATAAAATGCAGGTGAGAGGATAAAAAATGAATACATGGAGCATTCAAGACACAAATGAAGAGAAATTAGTTGAAGACCAAGGGAAAAGGCAAAGATTCCAAAGGTATGAATAAAATTTATTTCAAATAGCATTGAAAAACACATTTTTATATAGTTCTGAACCATGAGCTCTATCCATTATGTGCAATGATTATATTGACAATTCCGTAACCTTTCACGATCTCCATATTATCCTCTCGCATTCATTCTCAAACGGTTCCATCATTAAAACCCCCGATTTTCACTCATGTTCCAATATTCCACCAATGACAATGAGACGTATTTGATTTGACCACGGACTCTTACAGCCGCATAAATCCATAACCGTTGTTGAAACGTGCTCATATTTATTGTGCAGCCACCAAAATTCAAAATGCTGCCAGATGTGTTATACTCTGTTAATCTCTCTGTCGTGCTCTCTGTTGTGCTCACGAAAACCCCTCTCTGTTCTGTTCACTCCATTCCGCTCTCTATTACATTATAATCTGTATACCCACTCTCTGACATTTACCCACAGTCATTGTGCTCATCTCTGTGCATTCAACCATTCTGTTTCCATTAAACCCTCACGCAGGCAAATTTGTGAAGAGCAGAAAAGAAGAATGGGAAAATTGCTAAGAGCAGAACCGGAAGGACCTAAGTTTATGGAGGGATATCCGCAAGTAAGGGATATATTGCAGAAAGAAAATTGGCTGCAGTTTATCCAGAAATTCAGAGGTTATCATAAAGAAGTGACGAAGGCATTCGCAAGGTCATTTAATGGCTTGGAAGCAGAGATTGGAGACCTTAAGTTTGTGGTCAATGAAGCATCTATAGCAACAGCCACGGAACTTCTTCAGGAGGGTGAGCGTTGGTTTAAGAATAAAAGCATCAGTGATGAAGCATGGAGAACAATCTTACAAAACCAAGGTATGGACATAATTGTTTTTTAAAAGAGGAATTCCTGTGCATGCATTGAAAGAGGAATGGGCTACTTTGCTGCTAGTTATTCAGAAATTCATTACATGTGAAGGTCGTTTTGGGTCCATGTATATGTACCATACCAGGTTACTGATGAATTTTCTAGATAATCAAACTCTCAATATCCAATTTTTTCTATTCAATAGTTTGAAGAAAATGTCTGTGACTGTTCAGAAGCATTTAGGAGATGTAGAACCTCATCTATATCACCACGGCCTTGTAAAAATTTTGATTGAAAAAGAGTTAAAGGAAAAGAAAGACACATGGGAACAATTTCTGGTTAGAAATTTCTTTGAGGAACCTCAGGAAATTCCTGAAGGTAGTACAACAAGAAGGAGTAGAAGAAAAAGAATAAATGATGAAACTCAAATTACTCCTACTCAGGAAATTCCTGAAGGTAGCACATCAAGAAGAAGTAGGAGAAAAAGAACAATTGATGAAATTCAAAATACTCCTACTACTACAATTGAAAGAACTGATAGGGAAGAGAGACTGTCAAAGAGGAAGAAGAAAGAAATCAAGGGTAAGAAGCCAATAACACCAAAAGAGAGAAAAACTATTGAGGCTATACATAAAACCCCTTCTTCCGAAGAAGAATATCACCAAGTGTTATCTGAAAGATTAATTTATCTTCAAAAACAGTCCTCTATGGCCAAGAAGACAGAAAAAGGGAAACAAAAACAAAAATATAGTGTACCACAGCGTGTGAGAAGAAGCAGCAGACTTAAGGGGAAATTGAGGAAAACACAAATGAAGGGTCCTCATTTCATTGATTTGGGAGAGGAAACATCTGAACAGTCCCCAGCTGACCATAGTCCATCTCAGTCAGTTAGTGAACCTGGTTCATTTCATTCTCAATCAGACATTGAACATACTCCATCCCATTCTCAGCAAGATATTGATGTGAGCCCTCCTCAGCCAGATTATTCTCCTTCACGGCATTTTGGGGACAACCCAATAAAAATGACACCTGAAATAGACCCCAAGTAGCAGGAAGTATATGAATATATAGAATCTTTGGAAAATTTATCTACAGGTCCCAGTACTTCGTCTATCTAGCCTCATACAGTACAGGATGATTTAGTCCAATCACTAAAGCAGGAAATTTTTGAGTTAGAGTTTTTGAATAAACATATCAAAAATGAAAATGAGACATTGAAGGAACAAGGCAAACTGGACAAAATCATCCATGATAATACTATGCTACATCTGGGAATATGGCAAAAGAAGAACAAGAAATTGAAAAGAAAATGCCAGAAGTTGAGCAGAGCACTGGTTAATATCAAATTTAGGTGCTTAATGAGGAAACCCAGAATGTTAGCAGCACCAAGGAAGAGGAGGAGAGGATTGGATGTGCTGGCTGAAGTGTCAAGGCACATGAACTAAAGAAGGAATATTAAAATTTGGGTTGCATGAGGACATGCAACACCTTCACAGTGGGGGTATGTTGAGTCTCAATTCTACATCTTTCATAGACACCTTAAAATTTTTTCATTTCACTGAACCTTCCTGTTAATAATATCATTAGCAGCATTGTAGTAGTATTCAATATGAGTTTAACTATACATTATTGTGTCTGGCTGCTTGATTTTTATTTTGTTCCTTTAGTTGTGAATCTCATTTTCTATGAGTCACTAACTGCAATGTTTATTTTGTGAAAACTATGTTATTATGTGTCTAATAGAAAAACGAGCCACATGGGCAAGTCGTAAATGATGTGGACATGGTTCGAGAAAACTATTCAAAGAAAAGCTAGCCAACAAGGCCTTAAGGAAGCCAATCTGAGTCTTTATCATGATAGGACTTTATTTCCTATCACGTGAAGGTTCATATGGCCGTTTCTGCTTGGCGAGGACAAGTCGACATCCGTATTACGGCTCCATGTATCAATTCAAGCATCCACTTCTCATAGATTTATTTTCCAACACGACCATGATCCTAGATCCGTGGACGTAATGGTCTACGTGTTCTACACCAGCATAAACTTTAGGAGACAGTTATATTTCTTTTGTTATATATAACGCGTTTGCATACACATATAGAGTTAGTCCCGATTAGTCTCTGTTAATTTTATTAAGTCTGCTCTGTAATGTAATTATCAGCTCTTTAGTGCCGTAATACCACTCATCGTTATGACTGTATTTTAATATAAGAAGACTCTGTTTCCAAACGTGATTCATACTTGAAGATTGTTGCCAAGGCTGGTGTAGAGGGCCCCTGCACTTGCCAAGGTTCTGTGCATTATTGTATAGTTCTTGTTTTATTTCTTTAAAGCTCATTGTGCCATAATCCATTCACATGTTTATACATTGCATATTTCAGTTAGTCGATGTTAGTCTCTGTTATCTTTTATTAGTCTGCTCTGTAATGTAATTACGCTGCCTTTGTGCCGTAATACCACCTTACTGTTATGACTGCATTTTAATATAAGAAGACTCTGTTTTCAAACGTAATTCGTACTTGAAGATTGTTGCCAAGGCTGGTGTAGAGGGCCCCTGCACTTGCCAAGGTTTTGTGCATTATTGTATAGTTTCTGTTTTATTTCTTTAAAGCTCATTGTGCCATAATCCATTCACATGTTTATACATTGCATCTTTCATGGTATATATGCTTCATTTCTGTTTATAATCTTGCATGCTTTCCATTTCACTTCTGTCTTTCATATTTTATGTTATTAATCACTGATCAGTGTTCTTGTTTCAGGTTATAGATAGGCAGCCCGGGCATTTTCATAGCTTTTTGACTAATGACATGGAATTAACATTGTTCTGCTGCTAATTTGCTTTTCATAGTTTCTGTTTAATTTCAGTATTTCTTTGTTCATTTCAGTTTTGCTTATTTGCTTTAGTAGTTAAATTTAGATATATTAAGCTGCTCATAACATCTTCAGTTGCCTCCGAAAGCCACAGCTGGACTGATGGTGAGGGATTGTATTATGAAATGTGTAGTTTAGTATTAGTTTTCTTTCTGCAAATTTAGATATATTGAACTGCTCATAACATCTTCAGTTGCCTCCGAAAGCCACAGCTGGACTGATGGTGAGGGATTGTATTATGAAATGTGTAGTTTGGTATTAGTTTCCTTTCTGCAAGTTAGAAATATTAAATTGTGCATGACATCTTCAGTTACCTCCGAAAGCCACAGCTGGACCGATGGTGAGGGATTGAATTATGAATGTATGGTTTGATATTAGTTTACTTTCTGCAAATTAGATATCAGTTACTCAAGTTGTTTATGGTTACTTCCGAAAATCATAGTTGGACTAATGATGAGGGATCAGAAGACAAGTTGATGTAAATTGATTTAGATTTACTTTATTGCAACTTTTGGATTTCTTTCAGCATAATTTATTTTGTGTTTAGACAGCAGCAAGAATAGTTTGGTTTCATGCTCACTAGTTCACTGTTTTGATTCATTAGACTAGCAACATCTTTTCATTTCAGCAGCGCATTTTCATTTCCTTTCAAGTTTTGTCATTGTAATTTTCAAATTCCTTTTTAAGTTTCAAGTTGGTAAATCATTATAGAGGATATCATTTTCTTGAACAAACATAACCATACTTGTTTTCATTTTAGAATTTCCATTTCATCTTAGAAAACCAAAAACGACAAAAAGTTAAGAAATAGGTTATCTTGCACATATAGTGCGCCGCACTTCATCAGCTTACGAATCCCGGATTGACAAATTAAATGCAGCAATTTAGGACACACTAAATTGACCAAACAACC